>JAODAC010051612.1:0-35608 GCA_027575185.1 Mimaenictus wilsoni
TTTTATTAATGTGAATTTTTCGTGTGAATTTTTAATGTGAATTAATTAAATGAGTGATTTTGAGTGTGAATTTATAACAATAATAAATTCACACTAGTGGGGTGCCCACCCCGAGGACTCGAACCCCGTCCTCTTACGTGGTAAGCAAATGCTTTACCACGGCGTCGAGTATTTTCAAGAATCAGGGAAAATCGAATGTTTTTGTACAGTTTTAATTTCAAATTGCATTTTTTGCATTAAATATCGATTTAAAAATACGAAAAATATGAAAATATTTAATTTTTTAATAAGAAATCGACGTCATATTCTAGAGAATTTAATTATCAAAAAATTAAGAGTCAATCAGCAAAATCGTTTTAGTACAATTTTTGCTATCGTGTAGTAATATGAGTTTTATAACTTCGTAAAAACTGCAAGTATCAATTGAAATTTTGAGGGAATATTTTTTAATACTCTAGCTATTTATTAATAATTTCCAAAACACGATTTCTTGATCTCGTAAATGAGGTTTATGTTAAAACTTAGGTAAAATACTTTTAAATTTTGCGAAATATATTATTAGTCTCAGGATAATACCAACTCTAAGAAATACATCTAAAACGATTAGGCAAGAGTTTATGACAAATTTGATTCTTAATCGATTGGCGTATGGCTTGTATGTGTAGGAAAACGACAAGTATAAATAAATAGGCAATCTTTAGGACAAACCATTAAGTAATTAATCTAAACACTCTTCAACAAGTTTGAGCTAGTTTCATCTTGAAATAATTGGTGCATGTTTTATATGCAAATGAATAAGGAAAATGTGAAATAAATTAAATTTTTAGGACAAGTCATTTTTTCTGGGACCGACAATGTCGACGTTTTTAGACTCAACTTCAATCATCTTTAATTTCGCTTCTAAACTATTAATGGAAGAACTATTTCATGAGTTACTGCCAAATTACAAATAATTTGTACAAATAATTTGTATACATAGGAAGAAGGCAAATAAAAAGAAATGTACAATCTTTGGAATACCCGATTTCTAGAAAATGTCGACGTAATTAAAAAAATTAAACACAACACATAAAAATCTTACAAGAAGCATTTATAAATTTATAATATTACTTCTAATGAATTAATCGAAAAACGGTTGAGAAACACTGCTCTATAATTTGTTTTAAATTGTAACGTTTTCCGTAAACAAGTTTTCAATAATATATTGACAAAAACAAACACTAATTTGCTAATAGCAACGGACGAATTAATGTAATTGATATTACGAACACATTCATAAAATTAAGTTCGAAAGTCAAAGTTCCATAATAATGTGCAATGATTAAATTAATATAGCCAAAATAACTTTACCACTACAATATTGCTACTTGATAAACAATGCTTACTACATTCCCAATCTGAAAAATAGCACGATGCAAGTCAATAAATTACACAATACATTTATAAAATACATTTTGATTAATAACTGCCCTTATAATACCAAATAAAAAGACGTGTCCCAGTTAAATAACAAACAATCGAAATCAGATACGGGCAATTACGATAAAAAAATATTTGCAACATGGCAATGCGGTCAGTAGCAAACGAAATGCCCGACGACGACGATATCAACAGTTATCCGACGCAAACTGCAAGCAATTGTCAATTAACATTCTGATCCTCAATATGGATTCTTCCGTCCCGTTGGATGCATTGATGTACGCACTATAGAATTGCTTTAATTAACCCGCGAATGATGCAGACGGACACAATCATGGGAATGTATCAGCGTCCGGCTGTTGCTCATTGTCAGCTGTATGCCTTCCATGAAATTATATAATGCATTTCGACGACGTTCAACGTTGCCAATGAATGCATCAAAGACGCGATTCACCCTCGAAATTCCTTATGCGATTATAATTATCTGGTATCTGGCAGGTGCAGTTCGAAAGGACATCATAGTCACACAATCTTGCCAGAGCCAATTTGCTATTTCTGTGTTTAATTACCGATTTGATTTTGTCTCAAGTTCGGGGACAATCCGGTTTAATTTTTAATAGCTATAAACTTTATTGGTTCTCCACAATCTTAATAAATCGATATCAAATCGATGTTACGACTGTTTTATTAAATTATTAAATAATGTAGAGATTAAGAGTTTACATGATTGCAAAAATCTTTAGAGATTGCTTGTGGTGACAGTTGAAATGTTCATTTCACGGTAGAGAAGTTGCCCCAGTGCAAATGTGCAATACTGCGAAATAAACGGCACATGCATCGAGACTTACTGAAGCGGCCGCGAGGAGACATGTCTAAATTTGTTTGGTTCAACAGTAGCAGCGTTTGAAAGTCATCAGTCAGAATCGGACGTAGGACTGAGCACGTCCTGGTGCGCGTATATTTTAAGTGCGATCAGATTACGGGGACTTAATTTAATAATACTGCTATTTGAGTTTATATTTGGCATCTCACATTTCGGTCACCTAGGAAAGTTTGTTTTCATTCAACTTTAATCAATTTTAGGTAAAACTAATTGTAAAGTTAATAAAGTTGTAACAGACAAACACATTCATCTTCATAGAGAAACGTTTACCCTGAACAAAATACATAAATTGTAACGTTGTATTCAGATAAACACATTCCTTCTAATCAGAGAAATGGCACGAAAACACATTTTGCTAATTACGTTATCGATTGTGCAAATAGGAGATATTTCCATATACAAAGACTGACCTAGTTGCGGATAGTTATCGGTGTTTTCAGGAATTCCGCTCCAGAATCCGTTGAAAATTCCTACAAAGTTGTTTATTTAGCATGACCCATTCCAAAGCTCTTTCCAACGTTTTTTTTCTCAATAGAGAATAGTTGGTAATTTCAACTGCCTCTTAATCTTAGTAAGAACATTACTTTACTAGAACATACATCATTTAATGTCTGAACATTCGTCATCATTGTTGATTGAGACAAAGCGATAAACGCCTCTCTAAATTTCTACCGCACTTTACAGGATCCCACACAGCCACACCAGTGAAAATGACTTGTTAGACTGCAAGCGCATTTAGTAAACGATAGCATCACATCGAAAGCAATCACATATGACGTCCGATGTTATATAACGTGATACCCCTCAGGAATTTTTCAAGCCAGCGCTACTCTGACCAGTAAACTTAAGCCTATTGCTTTGCGTCGTCGTCGGCGGACTCCACGATGGCGCAGGAGACGATGAAACTGAAGCCAGTGGGGGCCAACAAGTAAGAATTCAATCATCAACATTTTAATTTGTTTCCTTCTACGGTATCTAACATGAAATAACAATGCATCTGTGTTTTAATCCGTCCATGCCATTTTTCACGTGCGAAGCAGATCTTATTCGGAGGATGATTCTAGGAATGTGGAAGGAGGCGAAACGAGTCCACAGGATGATGATTATGATCCGCATTTGCATCGGAATGTGGAGGCTCCCACAAGGTATGACAGGGGGATGAGGTAAATGTTATTGGAGTTTATTGATTCAGTGTTTTGCAGTAATGGGGAGACGTTGATCCATTTACTTAAGGGCAGCTTGGGTACCGGAATTTTGGCGATGCCGGAGGCTTTCAAAAACTCTGGGCTTACGAATGGTTTTATTTGTACAATTCTCATTGGTATACTTTGTACATATTGCCTTCATATTTTAGTAAGTTTTTAGTGTATTTTTTTATATTCTTTTTAAGTTATTATTAGATAAGTAGTAGGGATAGTCTAGCAAAAATTCAAATTTTACTAGGCATTCGCAGGGAATACAATTACCAACAGATCTCTTCATGTTTTTTTGAGTTCTCTTAGCTCTTCGAAATTAGTTTCTAACGTTTTGTTTATACCTGAAGAACCCGACTAGTTGCTGGCAAGTTCAGTACCCTTTTTTGTAAGGTTGACGTGCCATGTATCCAGATCCACGATTCATTATTACTATAGATTCTATGGATTCTCGCGTTCCTCATCAACGTGGAACACGACAATCAATTGCAACAAATTTACACCAATTGACAAGATTATAACAGTGTAGAAAGAAAAGGGTATTTACTCAGCGTAGGATGACTTAAACCTAATTTATTTACTAAATAAGAATATAGTGAACCCAGAACTTCATAGCATTAGGTGTTGCTGGCCATATCACTATATATCGGAGTCTAAAAGTGGAGTACCGATATTAAAACATATTAGGCAAATTTGTAAAATTACGAAATTACAAAATTAAAAATCTTGCGTAATTATTTTTGAATTAAAAATGCAAAAATGTTGATATTATACATCTTAAATAAACATAAATACATAATTTATTATTTTTCTAGGTAAAAGCTCAATATATTATGTGTAAGCGACTAAAAGTTCCAATTTTAACATATCCAGAGTCAATGAAGGTAGCATTAGAATCAGGCCCGCAGTGTCTTCGAAGGTTCGCGAATATGTCACCGTAAGTATTCTACACCGTCGAAACATTATATTTGATTTTGGCTTATTGAATGAATTGATAATCCTAGGCTTCTAGTCGACTTCTTTTTGGTCATCTACCAGCTGGGCATCTGCTGTGTCTACGTAGTCTTCGTGGCGGTCAACATCAAAGCCGTGGTGGATCAGTATACCGAAACCGAGATTTCGGTAAAACTCTACATCCTCATGCTGCTAATCCCCTTCATCCTTATTAATTCCATTAGGAATCTGAAGTTATTGGCGCCATTCTCGACGCTCGCGAACGTATTAACGTTTGCGTCCTTTGGCATTGTCCTCTACTACATCTTCCAGGACTTGCCTGATATTCAAGAACGTCCGCATTTCGGTACCGCATATACGTTCCCATTGTTCTTTGGTACCACTTTGTTTGCGTTAGAAGCTGTGGGTGTTGTAAGTATTCATAATTGGCGTTAACCGAAAACGGGCAAAAGTAATTGAGATTGTGTATGATTTTATCATTTAGGTAATTGCCCTTGAGAATAACATGAAGACGCCTAAATCATTCGGTGGTACTTGTGGAGTTTTGAATATTGCCATGGTGGTTATTGTGTTTCTCTACGTTGGTATGGGATTCCTCGGTTACTGGCGCTACGGAGATCAGAGCGAAGCCAGCATCACACTGAATTTCCCACCAGGAGATGCGTAAGTTTTCTGGAAACTTCTACAAAGTCTTGCATAAATTTGAATTTATTCTAGGTTGGCGAAAACTGTAAAGATTCTCTATTCCATCGCTATATTCATTTCATACGGCCTTCAAGGATATGTACCGGTGAAGATTTTATGGGACACTTATATTTTTAAGCGCTTGGAAAACAGCAATCATCTCTTGGCATGGGAATACCTACTCCGAGTTGGAGCTGTCATCGTAACATGTATGTTACACTCGATTAATCACAGAAACTAAATTTAAAGACGACTGACGTAACTTTCCTTACATTGCAGTTGTACTGGCTATCACAATTCCACTTCTGGGTCTCTTCATCTCATTATTTGGAGCGTTCTGTCTCTCGGCACTTGGTATTGCCTTCCCTGCAATTATGGAAATTTGCGTCCTCTATCCAGACAAACTTGGCCCAGGAAAATACATTCTTATAAAGGATATCCTGTTAATCCTTTTCGGTATCATCGGCCTACTTGCTGGTAGTTACAGCTGTCTTTCGGAAATCGTCAACGAACTTACGAAGGACTAAAGAGACTCAAAACACACAGGGTTTCACGCTGAAAGCGTCTGACTTAGAATACAAAAAATAGAGTTTAAAGCTTAGAGCTAAGATCAATTAATCATTCATTAAGATATCATAGTTGGACCTGAAAGGATACAGTCAATGTCAGTGATTGCGTAAGAGACGTTTCGCAAAGCGAGGGTTGCAGTTCAAGTTACCAGAATAGTTGGCGTGATGTTATCGTGAAATCGTTTCAGACACAAATGTCAAAAGTCTGATATTGATAGGTTTTGTATCTTTGTTTTCGAGTAGAAATGTCGAAAATGACTAAAAATCTATACATTTTGAATGTTAGAGCAAACTTTTCGAGAATATTTTTTTGTATAAAAGGTGGGTTTTATTTTTATTGTAGTCATTTTGATGATGAATCTTATAACGCACAGTTGAATCTCCAGAGAAGTCTAAAAGACAAAAAGACGTTAGATATACGCATGTGTATTCATTGTAGCCAAATAGTGGGAGCCTACGCTACTGCAAAGTCCCCAGCACTTCTTATATTTTATTAAAACAACATTGTATTTGTTGCTATTGTTTATCACATGATTTATTGTTAATAAAATCGCCTTAACATATTTTTTATAGTTTTTCTAGCTTAATTTCACTATAGATGTTGTTTGCAAATCTTGTTGCTGAGATATTCGGTTAAGCTGATTTGAGTATAATATCCGCCCAAGATAAGTTCATTCAGTCCAAAAATGCATACGTATTTTTGTGGGATACATGTGAATACTTCTTAGGTGTACAAATAAGAATGTACATAATGTTATATTTCTACTTTTCTGATATGGCATTTTTGGAAAAGGTATGTATATGTTTTATTACTCCCGATTGCTTGACCGGATTTTCTACTAGAGTAAAAACATGGTAAAGGGTTATATTTCCTAGTTTCAGTAACAGATACCTTTTATTTTAACCGGTAATTTTTTACTGGGAGGTGCTCCTCGCAAAGGAGGCCCCCTTAGGTCTCAGGGGATGCGCGAGTATTTTTCTCCCTTGGATTATAACTGAAACGTGCATTGCGATGGCATATCATTATCAAGAAAACTGAAAGGTCCTCAGAAAATATTTTTAAACATGGGAACCGCCAAAAAATTGTATTTAGATATAGAACATATGCATATATGTAAGGAAAAGAAAAGGTGCTAAATCGATCTGTGGAAGAATGTTCATAAATTTGGAGGGAATACATTCCCCACAGATCCCGCAGGTATGTCGTGCTAAGCAAAACCCCACTAACAAAGCAATAAACCAATGGCTATAATTGCACTAATTATCGAAAATTATTAGTTATACCTGTACATATTTTAATTATTTATTATACATTAATATACAATATTCAGAATTGCATTAAAATTAACACATTATATCAATTGTCATTACTCTTTATGAGCAGCTGAGTCAATATGAAACCTATATAGATCGAGAAAAAATAGTCTTAAACGCAATCGTCTTTACAATAAAATAAATTAAAAGAGCATTCTACTACCTATATCACATTATAAGTACAATATTGTCACTAACCGATTCAAAGATGCATTGACTTCAAGAATTGACTTCAAAAACGTATGGATCTACAAGTGCAAACCAATGAAGGAAGACTTATAATCTAAACATATTCCATTTCTACAGCCTAGAGGGTAATACTATGCGTCTTTTGCAATCATAATTATGTCAGCTTGAAATCACACACAAGGCTGAAGTGATCTGAAGGATAGTTGTAGGAAGGCACGCGATCGGCGCCGATCTCGTCGGCGGTAGGGAACTCCAACACGCCTTCCACCTCCATCTTGTCCTTGGTATAGAAAATATAGTCGATGGTATGACAGATTTCACCCTCATCGCGAATCTTCCAGGTTGTGTAAGCAGGTTCGCCACCAGTCTCATCGCAATCGGCATATGCACTCGACAACCGCACTCCGTTATTCTTCGTGATCGTCGTGTATATCGGCTCTACCGGTTCGGCGTTAAAATCGCCGCAGAGAATCACGGGACGATCGCCGCAATTTTCTCCAAGGAACTGCAACAGGTCACGGCCTTGCTCATTACGCAGTGTCGCCAATAAGGCGCCCTTGCGAGCCTTCAGGTGCGTCGTCATGATGCACACTTCCTGGCCGGTCTCTTGCAGGCGTAGGATCACCATCAATGCGACCTATTCAGATTACGGAAGTAGGAAGTTCGTTAAAGGTCACCTCGATTAATGGAGGTTACCTACCTGATTACTCTGCACGCGCCAGATCTCCAACACGCGCGTCTTACTACTGATAAAATCGAATTTATTCTTACGATAGAATATGGCACATCCATCCGGTCCGTTATTCCCATCAATATACAGACATGGCGAATCTGGTTTCGGGAAGAACATCCCGACATAGCCTTGAGTGTTCAAGATGTGCTTCAGGAAATTGAAATGGTCGACTTCCTACGAATGCGAAAACATATTACATAAATCTTGCAAAAATCTATGACCTATTGGCAATACCTGCAAGCAAATAACATCGGGGCAGTACTCAACAATCTCCTCAATGATATGAAAGCGTCTGTTGTGCCATTCCAATGCCTTGACCGGACAACGCGCGAAATTATCATTGCATTGACCCAGGGCTAAATAAATATTTGTCGTTAACAACCTAATCGGTTTAGTCTAGAAAATTGTTACACATACACTGCGATAAAATATTCCACTGGAAGACGCGAATGCTGTTGGGATTGCTCAGATAGTCGCTGCATCCCTTCGAAATGCCATTGAGTTTCCTCGCCTTGAAACCAATTGCCGAAAAGGAATCCTCGCTACTATGGCGTCTGAAGGACCTCTTCACCATCGGATACGACTCGTATTGTTTCTGACAATACTGAATCAACTCGTGTCGACTGATGACACCCGCAAAGTCCACGTCACCATCTAAGACATCCGGATTCAGAATTTTCGGTGCTGATGAAAAACTCCCCATTCTGAAAGAACATGAAATTAAAACTTGGCGAATTTTAACGGGAGCCAAAAACTTTAGCGGTGCAAAAAGTTTAAAGCGTTTGGAATCGAAACCGTTGTAAGACTTTCTGCTGAAGATGCACATTCTTCAGGAGTTTCGCCTGCAAAGTCTGTGCATTCAAATCAGCGGGGACAAGCTCGTCGTCGCACATTTCGAATGGGAATAAAATTTTGCGCGCCACGTGCGTGCATTTATAGACATTCTTTGTGCATTCAAACAAATTAACTATCACCGCACGCCAAACTGGAGAAAAAACCTTGGGACAACGAAACTTTTCAAAAGAATGTTCACGAATAAATATTTATGGCTTCTCTCTCGAAGATTAACAATCGTGAAAGAAAATTAGTATGCGATATGCATCTCTACCAAACAATACCGAACGGGTTGGTATTGTTATAGAACGCCAGACAAGACAACAATTAGATATTCGCATGATTATCCTAAGTGTCTGAGCAAACATTGCTATTATTCTCATTTGAGACATTTAGCGACATCTGCAGGCCAAACTTTGTAAACGCCTAGACAAATCTAGAAAGCGCGCTTTTTAAACGTTAGAAACCTATTTTTGCGAGGAAGGACAATCAGCTGTCAAACTATTGATGTGAATGACTTTTCGCTTCTTACGCCCTTGTCCTTAGCTTTACCTAGTGGTTTGTTGTCAGAGCCTAATGTTACACCAGGATAATGAATGAAATAATTTGCTTTACCTCTGCAATAGACGCCGGACTAATCCTCGCCATCTACGCATGTCATGTAGGAATACGCACCAGGTTGCACGCGCGCTCACGTTTTGTTTTCAATCGGCCGCGGCTACGCACATTGGGTTCATGCGACTGCCGTGCGCGGAACACGGAATCGGCGCGTTAATTTCGTTGCGGGCATGACAACGCTGCTGCCCGCAAGGTCGCGATGTGCTCGTATCCGTTCACTGCGTATAGAAACGTGGGTTGTAATAGCGGTAATCACGTTATTGATTAAACATGTCTAGACGCACACGTCTTGCAGCTCAACAAATCTCTTTTTACTGACGATGAGCCTAATTTCGTGTGGTTTTTCTATGTATAATAAGTGTGCTGTGAGTGTGACGCCATCTTGGTTTTGAGGAAATAGATTTCGTCCTTATTGTCCTTGATTTTTCTATAGTTAAGGTCAAGTTTAACTTTTCGAATACATTTTTCTTCATTTTTATATTCATGCCGTATTATTTTATATTACCCTTTTATCTCGAACAAATATTAGTTTCCCAGGTGTATTGGGGTTCCCATTTCTATTTGCATCGCTAATTTCTTGTGTAATAATTAAAAATATTTCATTTTGTTCATTTTACGACACTACATTTTAAATCTACCCTTTTTATTTGTCTCATTGACTCTGCAAAGTGCTATTATTATGTTTTCTTTGTACGTTTTTTTCATGCGAGGTCAGGTCAAGATGAAGGATTGTACAAATAAAATGCATTTTAAGCGATATGATTTAACTTTACAAGAATAATATGAAATTATAGAAAAAAGTCATTAACGAGCTGTGAAATTCGTCTAGTCTTGATGATCTTAATGTCTTTATTTTAATATCTTAGAATTGTAACGATATATTATAATGATCATATTTTTATACTATTAAATAAAATCATGTTTCCTTGAGATAAATATATTGCAATCGTTTTATGCGGGACCTTGAACTGAATGGATGTTCTCCTAACTATTTATTGACTTTGAAAGTTATCCCTAATAAATTGTAAATTTGTAGCAGTAATCGTATTAATAAACTGCCTTGGAATACGTGACCACCATGCCAGATTGTGTACTACCTGGATTTCAAGTCCAGATTTTGATTTTACCAAGAAGGACGAAGGAATTGAATTGTTGCAAACTCAATCATTCGAATTATGGTTCTTGAAATTTTGATATACATCAATTTTTTTTCTCGGTATACGACCGGTACCTGAAATAACCTTCTCTTCTTTAACATAACCTATACTATAAGCTATATTCAATTAGGCCTTGTCCATTTTTTCTTTAATATGACCTTCGTGAGTAAGATGGCAGAAATTTAAGGTTTCTAAACTACAATATGCACCATAAATATAACAAATTACGCTAATCTCACCTGTAGGAAGGAAGAGCGACGAGCCTTGAAGAATAACGCCTGATCTGAATTAGCGTTCGCATTGAAACAGCCATTTTCACGCAAACTTGACTTTTAACTTCCGACTACCTTCGAATTTCCTGTTTTCCGTTTTAGACTTTTTCGACTTTCTTTGTGTTTACTGAACCTGCACTGTTGGAGCACAGAGTGTCATTCGAATATGCTAAATTCTTCAAACACTGTGTACGTGAAGGCAATTTTCATCACTAACATATTTTCCCCAACCGAAAAATTCACCAGCTTGAAAGAAGAAACATTTATTTTAAAATTCAAAATTACTATTACTAAACTTGACTATTTTTTATAAACCAATGATTATTATTCTCGATCCTTGGCTTGGACAGATATGAAGATTCAATTAAAGTCTCCTAAACTAACTTAGTTTATACTCGTAGGTTAGCTGTCGGATGCGAAATGGGTCAAGACTAAGTAAATACTAATATGACTATGAACAATTCACTGCTACACTTCTCGAAGCTAGTGCAATTTGTAAACATCTGATATGCACGCATGTTAACAAATCAGTGAGCTATTGCCAAGTGTACTTCTTTGGGATGTTTATCACCGACTACGTCAATGACGCATGATTACAAGCACTCGCACACATCGAAAAAAAAACAACTTTGCACTTGACACTGTTGTGTCGGCTGTACTCTAGCCTGCTGTAGAAAGATGTAATGAGAAATCGCCTGCGTGGTGTGCGATATTTAATTGATATCGGTATATTCAGAAATTACTGCTTTCGGTCGCTTTCTACCGCGTCCTATCCGGAATCGCCACGCCAAAGACGCAACGTAAATAATATCATTGAATGTTCATAATTTATTATTTCTTTCGAGAATACGATATTGTAATTTACAATAACAAAAACAAATATTAAGCAACAGATTGGACTTTTATTTCCTTATCTCGACTTACCAAAAAAGTGCAGTTATACTGGTATTAGAGATTAATAAACCACAGAATGGCAATGAAGACGAATACGTGTTTACATTCATTGCGAAGTATTAAGGTAATTACTACTTTGAGAGTATTATCTGAATTGATATCGATATTTAGGAATTGATTTGGTATATGCATTGACTTAGTTCAGGACATTAAGATAAGATGTTTGCTTTTGAATTTATTTAGAAAACATTTTTAATTGCTGTTTAATTTGAGAAACAAGCGTTTAAAGTTTTATTACTCAAGGTAATTATGTTTTCTTCATTTCCTAATATTTCCTCATTGCTGTAGTTACTTCAGTATTTCATTAGATTTATACAATTATTTAGGTTTATTTTTTTGTAAAATGTTGACAGATTGAAAGTAAAAATTTAATATTGAAGCAATGTAAGTCCATGATTATGGGTCTAGAAAAGTGGGTCAGAAAGTGACACGCGATTCATAGGTTCGCCTATGACTTGCGAGTCAACTAATATTGAAGTCCGACAATGCGGAATCGTCCCTTGAAAGTATTGAAAATTTTGCAATGGAATGACTTGAATTTCAGAACAGCATAGTTTGGAAAACAATTTATGAAGATTTGATTTCTTAAGTCGCAAGAAAAGTGTTGGGTCAAAGTTATGTGTGGAGATAATATTGATCCTCCAGAAAAATATTGATAATATTGTATTAAATGTATGGGAATCTGTACCAGATAACTTAATATCTACGAAAAAGTAATTATTGCTCATTTAACGAATTTGGGTTTACAAATTCTTGTGAAATATAGATATCTTCAATGAATTTTGTCAAATCTTCGAATATAAATAGACTCCACGGCATATTACGACATTACCGACCCACGAGCTTCTACTACAATCAAATGTGAAAAAATGTGATCCACGACCTCATAGAGGTATCGCCATCCCTGGTCTAGGACATGATATCGACAAACTACCTATCGAGAGACAGGTTATCGACAGCGAAGTTACAAACAAGCGAAGATGTATGCATCAATTCCAAGGAAACTTTGTATAGTTTTTCATGTCTGATTTCATAATATTTTTTTAAATAATCGATTCACAAGTTCCGCAAGTCACCACTGGTATGGTTAAGTATAGATTTGTACACTTTCCTCATAATTTATATGTATATAACACATTTTATATCATTCGAATCAGATTTTGAAAACAACTATTTTCGAAAATAAAAATTTTATTCCAAAATATAATGGCAACCTAGAGGAAAGATGTCAGGACTTTTATTTTATTTTAACGATTAATTTATCTCTTCAATAGGAGACATTAAATTAAGCATGAATTGCGTCATTGATTTAATTTAAAAAAATAGGCATATCTAGGATTGTTTAACGAAACATGGTTTTCAGCCATTTTAATTGTATTATGCTTATATAAGTTTCGAAAACGAAAAATTAAATAACACTTATCCTAATAGAAAAAATAAGTATCTTATTAAAACGTTTAATAAAATTATCTAATTTTGTGAACCCCAACTCGGTTGAACTATCTCGATCAATCTATAATTAATGGCTTATATTTTAAATTGCAGTCATTAACATTCAATATCATTAAAAATTCAACAACAACTCGTTCACAACATTCACAGAGTTCCCCATGACATAATATACACGATTATAATTCGATGTAATTTATGACTTAAACTGGAATTTTGATAGAAATTAAATTCCTAGTCACAATTCTTGAAAAAAAAATGTTTTGGCAAATTTTTGAAATGTTAAAAAAAGCTTTATTGAAAGAAGACTATTGCTGGAATTGTAAATATAGTTTACCTTACTAAATACATCAAAAACTCCTTCGGTGGTACATAATCACCCTCGGCACTAATTCGTCCAAATTGCACACTACGCGCAAACAATCGCTTCTTCGCACTGGACGAAGTCATCGAGCACGCCGCCGCCAGCCGTTCGGCGAGTTCGAACGAATCAGCAAAATTCTGCATTGCTGTTTACGCTCCTCGGCACTTTGCGCAATTTTATTACCAGAACTATTCTATTGCTTACTTTCGAACCGCCACTGCGCACTGTATTTACAAACAATCAAGCAAAACAAAGTATAGCAAAACGTCACAATCTCACAACCGATTCCTTTCTGGATCGCCACCGATAACGCACATGAGTGTTACCTGAGTAGTTTGAGAGCATCAGCTGAGATGCAGGCCGCCGTCGACTTTATATCACTGCGAAGAACGTCAAAGATACCGCGTCGCCACGGCGGCAACAGGTAGGGGGTACCAAGGGTACCAGATATTCCTACCTACGGGTACGGGTTCAACATTGGTACCTTCAACGCATACGGTACCAAAGCGAAGATAAACCACGCGAACAAAGGCTGCCACTTTTGTACCTACCCGCGATTACCTATCGCCCTTTTATTACCCCACAGAACCGAATTTACCAAATTGTTGCGAAGGAAATTAAATTAAAATGGCGAAAGGTTGTAGGAAGTTACCAACTTCCGATGTCATCGATGGGACGGAACAACCGATCACCGTTGTTTGCTTACGTTTTGCATGAATCTCTAATCAATCACGAAACCGGTCCTGCGTTACTGGTTTACGACGACGTTGTTGCTTGATCTTCGTTTGCAACAATGACCTTTGCGAGGAGTGAGAGAAAATGTGTACTCGTACTTCATGGGCATTGTTAACATGGGTAATGCTCAGCTGAATATGCGCACACGCCCGCCACGCGCTCTATTCGTCAGGCATTTTCAGTCGTCCCGAAATGCGGAAATAGAGATGATTTGCATAAATATTATCTGATCATCCGAGGTAATAGCTGTGAGATAAGTTCAGGAAGCAAGTTGATGAGCAACCTTACATTTTTTATGTTAATTTGACATGAAACTCACTTGGCATTCGAAATATAAATATTAAGAAAACTGGGACAATTCATAATTTGACCTAATTTAAATTTTCTATATCTAAAAGTATAACACAAAATAAATGAAAACCAAACCAACATAACGTAAGTTACTTAACATAGCCTATCATAATATATTTACACATAACCTATTTTGAAACCCTGTTAGGCAATTTTTAAGATAACTTTAAATAATTTAAGATGCTTTAAACAACTTCCTAATATCAATTATAGGATACGGCATTATAATTTGAAATCCTATATTTGAATGTTCTAAATATTTTTACGAAAATTATCTGAGAAATTAATTTCTTATTCAAAACGATACCGTAATGTGTTCATAATACAATGGGGGTAGAAACAATTCAAAACAATATCAGAACTCATAATAATTAGAATTCATGCAAATAATAAAATTAAGGAACCCACCTTTTAGTAATACGGTTTGTAAGAATTTTGTTTCTATCCGGATTTTTCATGATATAATAAACTTATATGAAACTGAATGACGCACTATGGAATTATTTATTGTTTTTTGTTTGAGAGAAAGTGATGACTGACGATATCAACGACTTGAATCCGAATAAACGAGTGTTTAGACTTTATACAATTTCTGACGTTAATCTAGCAACATTTTAATGAATTTAGATAACGCCACTCAATAAAAGTACTAACAATCAATGAAACCTACGTAGCTATTATTTTGAAATTTTAGTAATTATACAATTTAAACTTTTCTATGTCCTACGTGTCCTACGTGAAAACAAAAGGATTATAACTTTTAAAGTTACCATTAACTTTTTTTAGTTAGTTATTATTATAAATAAGACGAATGAACTTTGTGTTCATACATTATTTAATCGCTAATTCAATAAGTAATTAACTGGTTAGACTAGTGTCGACTACGATAAAACAAATATGTTAACAATTTTTTCAACATAAACGTGTTATCAAATGTTGTACGTGTCGCTAACTGCTTAAAATGTAAGTGAGGTACTTTGGATTATTATACATTCCTCTCACAGCTATTCAAATTCAAGAGACACTCGATAAACATCATATTTTGTGGCAGTTCCGCAATATTAAAACGACGAAATGGTTAACATTCAGCAAGGCAAAAGATATATCAATAACGCCGACAACCGGACGTAAATATACTTGAAACCTGGCGGTAATCCAAGTTGAAAGCATCAACAAACTCAAGGAGCATATAAATACGTCGCGAAATACAGGAAAAGCCTACATTTATTAATATTATTGATCTATTTTCGTTGGTCCAGTTTTTCGCTTGAAATTTTTAACGGCCTTGTAACGTATTTGTGAAGGAGTAATGGAATCAAAACAATTCAGAGTGTAATGACCCCGAACAAGTTTTTTTAAAGAGATAGTCATTATGTTATTTCGGAATTTATAGTAATATAACTGGAATAAGAAAGAAAGTTATAGATCTCTTTAATTTGGAAATTATTTGGAACTGTTTTGTTCTTAAAATTAATAGCTTGAATATATTAGGGAAAAAGAACAGAATATTTGATATTAAACCATGTGTTGCTGATTTTTGTTAATAGACTAAGAAAACAAAAACAAAATAACTGTTCAGCGCTGTGATGCGCTGACTTCTGGTCGCCATCAATATTTGAATTTGGCGCCTTTCACGCCAAGATAACGAGCCGGGTGGCAACTGCGTAACGCTACTGAGCGTACCTTTTTGGCCTTGCTAAGTGGTGCGCGCCCTCGGCTCGACCTTGTTCTTGTTCGACCGTGGCGCGATTAGGTGGGTCGTAAGTTTTGTACGTGTATTAAATAAATATTTGTTAAATTTACCACCCTGGCTATTAATTTAGAGCTCGTGGCTAGAAGCGCGAGTGCATATAAAAATCGTTTTTAAAAGACACGTTAGGCGCGAACAATAACATTACCAAAATGGTCGCCAAAAATATGCAAGTTAATGCTGGCATGGTGCCTGTAATGACGCAAAATATGTTTGTAGGCTGAAAAAGCGAAATAAACGCAAACAAAATATGCAAAATCGAAATTCATAAGCTCCAAATTGTTTCAACGAATTTTTATAGACGTACATTTCATTCTAGGAAATTCCAAAAGCATTAGTTGCAAAACAATAGATTATGTTGAATTTTTTAGATGAAACAAAATGTTAGGAAAATTTAACTCAACAAACAGACAATAATAAATGACGTAGTGGTGTAAAAATAGTATTTTCTGAAGCAGCAAACCTTTTTGAAACTGAATTATTGAAATTGTTCATTTGAGCTTGGTTAAAAATCATTTTGTTAATATTTAATTGGAAAGTAATTGATTTTTGTAGGAACGAAATGTTTTTAAACTCTGAATTCGTAACGTAAATATACGAAAAGTTGTACGAAATTCATATTTCTGACATTTAAGGATTGTGTCTATTTGCACAAATTTCGAAAATTTTAAGAAAATAACATTCCAACTGGTTGTGAGACTAAATTAACAATAAACATAAAAGCATATAAAACGCTGTTGATAAAGTTTGGTAATGTGCTAATAAAAGTTCCAAATTAAAAAAAAAACCTAATTGGAAGTAAGGAAACGTAAAAAAATATAACTATGCTAAATTTCTTTTTACTGATTATAAGTAGACATGTCAAAAGTTTATCGTTTAGATAACATCCTGACCTTGTAACGTATTTTTCAAGCATCTTCCATCAGATAATTGCAATTCCAAATGTAATAACCCCTCGAAATATTTAATAATTACTCACTACCATACAACTTGTATCCCTAGTTTCTAAAACTCTGAAAATTAGTGATAAGTTCGATTTTAGACAATATATTTTATAAAAAATAATATAACTAAAAACTGGAAATACGCCTGCAATTCCCTTCTTCTTGTAATCTTTCTCTTTACATCCTTCCAATCTTACAAGTTTCGATGAATTAACATAATAATCATTGGTTTATTATTTTTAAAAACTAATAGAACTTAAGACGAAAAATGAACAATGAACAAAAATGAACAAAATGAATCAAGAAAATCATTGCTGAATTGATTGTAAGATCATTGAATCAAAAAATAAAGAATAACAGAAGAAAACTTACCATTGCATAGCCTTCCAAGAAAGATTACGAAGTAATGTCCATTGCTGTGCGCGAATACAAACCGTTTGTCACTGAACTGTGCAATCGCAGTGCGCGTAAATTGTGCGTTAATCTGTCATGACCGCCGCGAAATCGCGCTTTACACTGTCTGGCCGCGTCAACACACTGAAAACGGCATATCTTTCAACTTTTCACTTTGCCGCACTGAACCCCGCCAAACCAATACTCCGTTATCATCGTTTACTCTGCCAAATAAAAATCACAGTTGAAAGGTCGCAACGTGATTAATTCATGCAATGTAACAAAGTTTTGTTGTAGAGCGCAATAAAAGCAGTGAAACATGGGTTATATGCCAGCCACACTTGCACTTTGTGAAAGCAGTAAATATACTGAAACCAACAAAGTGGAAAGAAAAAAAAGTTGTGAAACATTAATATTACCAAATATTTATTACAATAATCTCAGTGATTATGGACGAAATATTCAGTTGTTTAGTCTTAATATTCAATCGTGAGGATGATATAAAAGAGGAAGACCACATGCACGCAAAATTAAACGTTAAAAACGAGGGATGAAATCGAATTACGTACATAATATACAAACTGAAATAGGCGTGAAGTATTTTCTCCTAAATATGCACACATTTTACATTTGCTTCACTTAATCATAATTTATCATTATATATTTATATATTATGTTCTCATGATTTTTTTTCTTGCATATATTCATATATGTAGTTATATTTCCTAGTTGTATTCGTTTCACCGTTATGTACCTAGTATATCTTTGATGATTCGCGTTTATACAATATGTTAATCATAATAATATATATATCATTTGCATTAGTTAAATAAAACGGAGCTGGGATCCTCGTTGTCCATCTGCTTGACATGTCGAAGGACATCTTTCTTAGTGATAACACCCAGCAGACGACTGTAAATTAAATTATTGTATTAATTTCATTTGTATTTATATAAAATAACATATTATGCACTATTTAATTATAATCATGGAAATTATAAATATAATTATTATTATCGGCGCTTTATATGCTTTATTACATTTTATAGCTATGAAACTGGGAAAAGTTAAACTAACAACAGGTAGTTTATGCAATTTATCATAACATAATGATAATTCTGATAATTCTAATGAAAATTCATATAATTCAAAAACAAGAAGAGCCAGGAAAACTAGTGTGAAAAATTAGAAAGTCTATTTAAGTCTACATTAAAAAAGTAGAAAGAAATGTAATTTTGGTTTCGATAAATGTTGATATCTTCGATTTCTTGTGATATTCCAACGAACGCCGCCATCTGCTTGTTATTCTACCAACTGTACAGTTAGTTTGCTGAATATCTTATAAGATATCTTAGAAATGCTCTGGATTATTTGAAAAAATATCCTATATAGTTATTATCATATTAATATAAACATATTAATATACGTAATTTGTTATTATTAGTTAGGTACAGATGGTGGTACCTGCTAATTTCGATATTATCGGCAAGCATTCGATATATCATACGCTTATATCAAAAATACCGATATATCGAAGATGAAAAATAAGCCTAATATGTTAAATCATTGATGATATCGAAACTATCTGATAACCTTTACCTTAACTATTATCAAAAAAAAACTCATATCTTGAAATTGTCATAATCATAAGAAATAGAAATAATCATAAACTTACCCATTATGAGTTACCAATGTTTGGCGCAAACCCAATTTTCTAAACATATCTACGACGGTCTCCATGGGCGTTTGATCCGTGATAGTGATCGGCGCCATATCCAAAATCTTCTTGAGTTTCAAAGGTGGTGGACCCAGAGTTTGCGGTGGATTTCCACTCGTAAACACAACGAGACTTTGGCCACATATTCCATCCACTAATCTTTTGGCACTTGCTGTAAAGTAATTTAAAAAATAAGGTCAATTGAAAATTCTGATATTAAAAAAAAGATTCTTACCAATAGCAAGATTTAAATCACGACGGAGCACAAACCCGACCAGATATTGCGACTCCATGGAGACGACCACCGGGTAACCGTTGTGTTCAGTTTCTTTGAGTAACTGCTCCACATCGTCGACGGTCATAGAGTCTTGCGTTATCACGCTCAAACTTTCATTACGTCTATAAATAATAAACAGTTTTAGCAGCAATCTTGGTTGTTTGATTAAAAGGACTTACTTTGGTTGCATTACATCGGCCGCCAACGATGTATGTGCAAATTCATCTTTGGAATCAAGGAACGGATATCCGTTGAGAGCAATATGCGCATCATAGATACCCTGGCGACCTAGGGCATCGCCCACCCATTTACTGGCCATCGCGGCCGCCATCAACGGCACAATGTAGCGCACGCCACCGGTAAGTTCGAACATGATGACCACCAGCGAAACAGTCATCCGTGTAACACCACCCAAAACTGCCGCCGCCCCTACCATGGCGTATAAACCTGGTGTGATACAATCATCGCCGGTAGAACATTCCCCGGTGAAGAGGAACGTCTTCGGATAGTTGTACGCCAACTGCTCGACGGCAATGCCGAAGATACGTCCCACAATCGCACCTAGGCAAAGCGATGGGATGAACAGACCGCAAGGTACTTTAATACCAAAGGTGAAAACGGTCATGAAGAGTTTCAGTATCAGTGCGATGATGAGGAGCCAGATCGCTTTGTACACGCCAGGTCCTGCTGCGGCAATATCGATTGCAGAGTTCACATCCGTAAAGTTCCGATTGTAATCGCTATTGATTAAAAATGGATTATTTTACTAGATTCGTTTACTTAATTTCCTAGAGAAGTTATTTTTATGTTGCTACGTACCATAGATTATCCGAATTTGAAATTCCACACTGGCTGAATAATAAATAAATCAACTGGCTTGTGTTCATTCGCGTATAGGGGTTTGGATATGCAATAATTGCGGTGATCACGGTCACGACAAGAACCTCAGTTACTGGATATTGACCTAATTTGGAAAACTTCCTGTATCTGCACCAGTGGAGATTTGCTTTGATGAAAATCGTTGCAATAACACCCTAAAATTTTAAGTACATAGCATTATTTTTTAAATGTCGAAAGAGATCCTATTTTCAGAAGTGAAATTAAAATTGCAGAAAGTATCGTAACAATTTTTTGTATCGAAAGTATCGATAATCGGATTATTTTTTGACACTTTAAGCATTTAATATATTTATGGATTTTTTACCATATCCCTTTTCTCAACCTATTCATACTTACACCAATAATACCAAGTGTAATAAATGGTATCAATTCAAAGAACATCCACGGTTTGTTATATTCCACGAAGAACAGCACCGAATGCTCATTTCCAAAAGGATTGATCGATCTCAAAATGAACGCTGCTATCAACGCGCAAAAGAATGACCTCCACAGGGTTTTCAACGGGAAGTAGTAGCTGACTTCCTCCAAACTGAAGAGTACACCACCAATGGGCGCACCGAATGCGACAGACACACCGGCTGCTGCAGCTGCGGAGAGAATCTCACGTTTCTTCGCTTCATTACGGCCGTATTTCGGGAATAAATACGACAGAATGTTACCAATCGCGCATGCAATGTGTACCATAGGACCTTCCTTTCCCAAACTTAGACCCGACGACACGGAAAGTATCAAACCGACGCTCTTGATGATCAATGTCCACTTTCCAAGATAGCCCCTTATGATAAAACCACTTAGAATTGTTTTTATCTGAAATATTACAAAGTTTTATTGCGTTATTTTATCGACGGATAATGCAAAAAAATGCATCTCGGATGATGAGTCACAAAGATGGCTATATCATGATGTGTTCAAATGAGTTTCATCGGTTAGAATATGAGTAATTTGATTGTGGTTTTTGTTTTTTATAAAGTTTTACGAAGCAATATTTTAAAGTCTTGGCCACTCATTAAAAACGTTAATGTTATGTAAAAACTGTTACCTCAGGTATACCAGAACCACAAGCATATGGAGCAAACATCCTCACAAGTGATGCCGACAGGGCAGCAAACAATAACGCCCAGATAATATAAAATAAATACGAAATTATATACGAGCCAGCTCCAAACTTTGATTGTCCCAGAATTTCTGCCCACGTTAGCCACTAAAATAAGACAGATAATGAAATTTAAAAACACGAAATATCAGCTGAATATTACCTGTGAACAATTGCCAACATCAAAACTAGTTTCATTCATCGACCAACAGCACTGCTCCTGATTCAACCAGAACGCTTGCGGACAGATTCCAAATTTCAGGTCAGTCATCCAACTCGCACCAATATCAATCACGCCGGCGATGACGCCCGTGCACAGGCCGACCAGTAGCACACACAACCATCCAGACCAAGCGTCATGCGCACCTTCGATGAGATTCCATATGGAATCCTGTTTCTTCTTAATGATGTATCGATGCCGCATACGATCGCGTGCGATATCGCGTTGCCAATCAATCGTGTGAAAATCATCATACTGTCCAATGCCGGGGATATCGCCGTGTTCATGTCCACCGTTGAATGTAATTCCTAAAAAACACCTCTAATCTTATGAGCTTCCTATATTAATGTAGGAAGACAAGCTTGGAAAAGTTCTCTCTCACTTTGGTGCTGATTTATTACAAATATAAACTATGCTAAACAAAAGAAGTATGCATACCTGTGGGATCTTCGTCTTCTTGTATTCGATGCGATCGGCTGTCGCCCATTCCCGATGTGTTTATGTCAATCATATCGTCATCCGTGTTCACGTACGAAACGCGGGGTGCAGTGTGTGCAAACTGTGGAAAGAAAACGCACCTTTCACGCGGGAGTCAACATACTGATTGTGAGCGAGCGACAGACACGCATGATGTGTGCGCCTTTGGCGCATCGGCTACGTGAAAACCTGCGCCGCCCACGAAAATCGATTTTCCTGCAGTATGTTAGCAGGTCATTTGACAAGATCAGCTAGTCGAGCGAGCACAGGCCACATTATCAACGCAGAAAACAACAATAAACCCATAAAACAACTACGATAAACCGTGAATATAAAAATAAGTGTACAACATTTGCAACACAAGCCAAACAATTGCGTACGAAATTCCAACAATACAAACATACACACAAGTTCTATAAAATCAGTGATTTGAATCAATATACTACCATTGCTACGTGGTTTAGACGAGAAGTGCTCTATTCTCCAGTGAATACTAAAAGATTCATTTCGATATAATTCATCTATTTGCCCTCTCAGCAGCCGTAAATGTTTATTGGAATACGTACGTTAATCTAGTGTGTCTTTTAAACACCTGTTAGTCATCACCGAATGCACTTCTGTACGACATGAAAGCTGCACAACAATGCGAGATAGCATTTACCTTTTTACTGTATACCGTTTGATAGGATGTCGGCTGGTGGGTGGCTGTGTTCGTACCCTTTTTCAGTGGGAACTTTTCCATGATTGGTAGACCTGTAAATGCGTATGGACACTGTTAGTTTTGTTTGCAACGTCGATGGGAGCATATTTGCGAGCTGCATTTTAGAAAGTATTGGTTAGATGCGTCGTGGATGATTTTACCATTTTTTACTGCTGAATGCTTGATAATGACGATGTACGTGAGCTACTCCATGCAAAGTGATCTAACTATATTGATAGGATAATTGTTCGTTCGTGTGATTATTGAAATTGACACAACACAATCGGTTTTTCTAGCACATCATGTGCATGAATAAATACGGAACGACGAATTAGCGCAGTTGTGCACTTGTTTATTATGTTGGCTATTTTGTAGTTTAAGTTTTCGGCGTTTGATGGCGCCACATGCCTGAGTTGTCAAATTATTTTGATGCAAATAAAGGCGGGAAGTACAAAATATCACAACACCACTAAAGTAAATTATTATAAAGTTGAATGAACGTGTCCTATTTTGCAATCTGAAATATACATAACTAAATAAATAATTAAATAAATAATTAATAATAGGTATTAAAATGAAAGTTTCTTTTATAAGTAAATATTTAGAATGAATTTATTAAAAATATGAATAG
The DNA here is from genome assembly GCA_027575185.1 of Mimaenictus wilsoni. Classification (NCBI taxonomy): domain Eukaryota; kingdom Metazoa; phylum Arthropoda; class Insecta; order Coleoptera; family Staphylinidae; genus Mimaenictus; species Mimaenictus wilsoni. The sequence continues at coordinate 23,775 of JAODAC010051612.1, forward strand.
TTTCACTTATTATTTATTTTATAGTTAGAGTTTACGCTCTTTGATGGCGCTACGTGTCTGATGAATGATTTTTATTTAAACTAAGGCGCGCAAATTTTAAAATACATTGAAATGTTTATCCCTTATACTTGTAAAAAATATGACAATAATTTTAACTGTAATAATGATAACATTTTATATACATTTTTAACCAGATATCACAATGTGTGTTTGATCAATATGTATTTGAATGGGTTTTGAAGAGACAATTATTGACGGTCTTGTACTATTTCAAATCTGACAACACATTATTTCGGACAAGAACAAAAAGGCACGCTCGCTGTGCCTGCGCGGGCAATGTCCAATGGATTTCTAGTCTATCTCCTTAACAACTCGGACACCACAGCTAACGACAAGTAGTCTCTTAGCCATTATTACCTTTGTAACTACCTCTGGAACGTATGGATTGTGAATGGTACCAATAGGTACCATTTAAGTTTTCAATTTACCAAATTTAGCATGAGTTTATAAAACACCACTATATTTTCGTGTTAACACTTCATTAAATAATACATTCCGAAAGAGAGCTGTAACTAATTTTGTTAATTTATAGTACAAATTTCAAATTTTATACTGGCCACCGATAAAATAATATTATATTCAAAGAAATATATTGAAGGAGTAACTCAGGTTGTGAATAAATCTATAAATTATAGTAACATATTTTTAATACGTATATTTAAAAGAAAGTAAATATAACTATAATTTTGTAAAATGCGAGATACATTCGCGATAAGCTAAACGAAATAAAGAACAATCCTTCAGAAAATTCCAGATTAACTTTGCCATAAATTACAACCCAAGCATTGTAGGTTCATCGCCGCGGGCCGCTTAACATCATTATCTGATGCAGATGGACCCTCAAGAGGAAAACAACGAGCATTTTCGCATGTGCGCTCGCTGGATGTATTGCGGCGCAGCGGTCTCGCCGACAGGGGACTTTAACTTAAAAGTCACTTGCATATTGTTTGCATCTAATTGCATGCATCGGAAACTCGAACGTACATTCAGGCTACTCCGCGAATAAATACCATGTTCGGCCTGTATGTGGCATACACACACCCAACACATATTGGGTATCTTCGTCGTCAATTTCAATAACACGTTGCGCGTTATAATTTTTGTTCGAAAATTGGATGCGCCCGCGATGAATACACGTGAATAATTTATCGACGGGCGTGTTTGTCTACGGTGCGGCGCAGCGGCGCGCTCGTTTTGTGCACGTGTGGCAAATGCTAATGGATGACGGACGTTCGTTACCTTAATGCCGGTACCACGGTGCCGTAACACTGGTGGCTGGCGTGCTCGCGCCAGCCAACCAGCCAGCAACGGCGACGACGACGACGGCTGGCAAGAAAACGCCGCTGGCTGCAGCGGCGTCGGTTGTCTGCCGCGCTGCCCCCGGGGCGCTTCATCTCTCCAGCGCCGGCGGCGGGTGCCGGTCCCCACAGCTCCGCGCGCATCACGCCACGGCTCTCTAGCCGCCGGCGGATACGGGCGACGCGGCGCGGCCGACAACGTCGAAGCCGGGGCCCTGTTTCGGTGCCGCGGGGCCGAAAGCCCCAATTGGTTCTTTGTAGAGGATATTGAGTTCAGAGTAACCATAGTAACTACCTTGGGGCAGTCTGTCCTAGAAGCAAATTTTACATACCTCTCCATTATGTGTTTTTGAGAGGTTTTCATGTGCTCAACGTACGGATATGCTTGTGTACGTTTATTCTGGGCACGCTGGCAAAGTTTCCAGCGTGTGTAAAATGTGCAAAACTAACGGCCACTAGCGCAACTGTTTCATTTTCCTACAAATTTCTATAGGAATGTGTTTATTTAATTATTAAAGCATTCCTAACGTTTTTGTCTTGTCTATCTTCCATTAGCTTATGATCAGGTAGCTGTTTAATGTTTTAAATTTTGATAAATTTGCTTTGGGGACTTTCAAATACTTTCGAGTTTTGCAAAGTATCTGCATGCGTCTATAATTGGTTATTTGCATTGGATTAGATTAGGTAAAGCAGATTTAGTTCGATAAGTTAATCATGAATTGATATTTTGTTTCATATTGAAATTTGGTTAAAATTATTGAGAATGTCCATACAAGTTATGATTAACCTACTAAAGCATTGAGTCTATTATTTACAAGGAGAGGGTCTCAATTGTCCGGCATGGAATTGAATGATTTCATTTTCTATTTAGTACATAGATAGAAATAATTTGTGTCAACGGGATTTTTTTTGGCGCGTGTGTCCAAAAAATGTTCAGTTTGAGATATATACTTGCTTTATTTGTGACCAAACTTTGAATTTTTTGGGTAAACGGCTCAAACGGAGAAAAAACGCATTAACACAAATTATTTCTATATATGTACTACACGTACAAAAAATATCATTCAATTCCGTGATGGACAATTGAGACACTCTTCTTGTTAGATAAATTCCTCAAATTGATGTCATTTTTGTTTAACTTATAAAGTTCTGAATGTCATTTTAAGGTTATTAAAATAGTTATAAAAGTACAAAATAAGAAAATATAAGATTAAGTTGCAATATTTTTAGCTTATGTTAAAATTAAGGTTTAGGTTAGGAGAAATAAAATGTTCTCCTAAAACTTTACAGAACATGTGCAGAAAATCAATGCCACATCATATACCATGGTTGTATTTCACATAATTTACAATTCCAGAATTTTTCTTATTACTAAGTGTTAATGGACATAATTCCTTATTTGGAAGTTCTTGAAAGAACTATAAGGAGCAGTTCTATTCTTCACAGTCATCTGCAAAGTTTTGTTAATGAAGACAACTCGCCCAGAGTCCCAGCATTCCAACAGTCAATACTTAACTATTAAAGTTGAGTAAATACGCTACGATGTATAAATTCGCTTCCTTTACGAGCACCCTCTACTAATTTCTCAGCGATCGAGAAAACAAAGCGTTCGGTATCCAGAGAAACAATGAATAGTTACTCAAAGTATTGCAGTACAACGCTTACAGCTAAAACGCATGGCGGCCATCTTGCCACCTAGTAAATATGTACAATCGTTAACAGAACTTGTTAAAACTTAATGTTCGCTATAAATTATACGATTTGTAATTATCTTCATCTACGGTGTAGATATGCCCATGGAACGGAAAACAATATTCCTTAGTTTATAAAATTTGTTATTTCGTATGAATATGTATATCACAATGCAATCAACCGGGCAGCGTACGCCGGATGAAAAGATACTCGGAGAATTGTTGGCCTTCGACGCCGCCACCGTTGCTTGCCGCGATCCGAAAGCCGGCGTTGAGCAGACGTGTGATCGCCTGCACTGAGTTCAGCTTGCAGTAGCCGTTGAGTGGGAACCGGATGACGTGGTGCATGTCCTGCTGATTCCACGACACCCCGGAGCGTGCGTCCATGAGGGCCTGGTTCGTTTCGGGGAAGACCTCGTCGAGGACGGCGCGATCGCCGGAGAGCATAATGCGCTCGCCGAGATCTGGACTGACGTGTAGGGCGACACATTCGTAGGCTTCACCACCCCCGCCCACTCGTGACGTGCCTTCCGGTGTGGTACTTGGTGGCCGATTCAGCTTGGCACTACCGCCCGCCGCCGTAACCGCCCCCACCGTTGCCGCCACGATCCCGTTCTTGATCTTCTCCTTTTTCAGTTGCTCCAACTGGCGAATCATGGCTGCAAGCAGGACCAACAGGAATGCAATCATTTTAACGCGTGGGACGCTCTGGGACGTGCTGCACTTGATGTGCGGATTTGTTTTGGACACTTACGGCCAATGTCGAAGTAGCGCGCCTCCTCCAGCAGCAGGTCCACGTCGCTAAAGTTCTCCGGGATGAAGAGACGCGAGTTGCGCATGAAGTTGAGGATGTGTCGAAACATGCCGCCGTCGCGGTCGATGAAGTAGTGCTGCTTCAGCGAGTCGAGTACAATCGGAATCGTGCCGTTGAAGAGTTTCGCCAGACGGGACTCGGGGTATCTGATTTCAACAAGTACATCTTGTTTAGTCAACTTGCTTGGCAGCTGTTGAAATCAATTTTCATAACCTCTACTTTGATCTACCATTCGTATATTCAATTAAATACGATGCAATTACGCGAATATGGTCTGGTGTTTATTATGTTGAATTATTGAAATTTAATTAATAATTTCATATTATATTATACGAATAAATAAATAACGGTATTGTTCTTAAAACAAATAACAAACAAGTGCGTCAAAATCCGTTGGAGCATGCTTTTAGAAGTTACTAATGAAAAGCATTAACGCACGTAGTTAAGTTTTAGTGGGCATGGCCTCTTATTATTAACATATATACTGTTATATCTTAACAAGGGGATTATCTCGATTGTCCGGCTCAGATTTTGATGAAAATTTTTGAACGTGTAGTACACATATTGAAATAACTTCTGTTACCCAGAAAAATATTCAAATCACAAAATGATTAAGGTATATATTGATTTAAGAGGATCTTTGGTGTAGGTGACTTATGTAATGTAGTAAGCGGAACAGATTTTTTTCCTTGTGTATTACACTTACATTTTTTTTATCAAAATCTGAGACGGACAGTGAAGGTTCTCCTCTTGTAAGACCAAACTTCCACGTATCCTAATACACAAATAAAAACAAATATGCTGCCCTAAACTAATGCGAATCAAAGCTGAATTATGTTATACTGTCTGCAGCTTGCAAATAACTTTAATAACCTAGAACCTATAAGACTACGATGAAATTTATAATAAATTTGAGCATAAATCGAAATAACCTTGTTTTTGTACCCTTTTATGTCAATGACCATAACATTTTGTAAGTTGTCATATTTTGAAGTAAAAACACTTGTGGAGAATGAAATTTCTGAAGTGGGTACGCGCTTATTGTATAAATATGAAACATGCCAAAGGTATAGAAAGAAATATATGCATTTTTTGCCGCGAGGTCAACCGCATAGGTATAATATAAACACGCAGCAAGTCAGCGCGGCGCACACGGCCTGTAGGCCCCCAGGACACGCCGCGGCAGCGGCCGGGGCCGGCCCCAACGTGCTCGCCTTTATTTATTTCAAGTCTCATGTCAGACGTTGCGTTGTGGTGCGCCTCGGCGTCACAATACAACCGCAACGCATGTATTTGTGTTACACTCCGAAGAATCGTTGCGCCCGCCGGTCATTTTGCAAATGGCCATATTTAGCCCGAAGTAAGTGGGCTGATGATCAATTTCAACGAAAAGCAGCGCGCGTGGAAAAATCGCCATGTACGGCTGGGCATCGCTCGCGGATATCGTCGCATGCGCATATGCACAAAATTCGACTTAAATATGGACGCATACACTTACCGCAACGTACCCGAATATATTACACGATTGTCGGCGAAAACGCGTAGGAAATAACAGCCGACGCGAGAGGAATTAACAAATAATCAACGCTCTAATCGAAATGGCCATAAATCACCTCGGCGCGCCTGAGCAGAACGCGAAAGAAACGCGTGCCAAATGTGGACACAAAAACGGCCTGTCTGATGGTAACACGTTTTGTTTTTTAATGCCCGCGATAAGGAAGGTGCTAATTTGCCTTCTAAACAAACGATGCACTGATAGGCCGGATGATTAATGCCTTAATAATATAAAACAATATAAATTAACTTGGAAACAATGGTAACACCTTTAATGGTACCAGACGATTGGGTGGTACCACAAGATGACTCAAGCCTACTTAAATGTGTTGCGGCGCTTACTTCGTGAGCGTTTCCAGCGAGGAGGTGTAGATTGTGCCACCAACATCGATGTGTACGGGTGCGGTGTACCGCGAGGAGGCGGCGACACATGGTATGCCCGTCATCTTGTTGTAGCTGAGCGCTGGTGGCGTCGGCGACGAAGAATTTGACATGGTGGGTGACGTGGCCGGCGAGCTACTAGGCGACATCAGTCTGCAAAAACCCAAAAACCAGCAAATCCTCGTGAATTACGAACCATCAACAATCTTGCAGAAGTAATTATTGCTTTATATATGAAAACTCACCTCATTTTGATCTGAGTACTTGAAAACATTGTACGATTAGTTAAGTCTTTAGGCTCTTTGTCCAAATCATTGCGTCCTATATCTATCTTTTTTCTAGAAACAACAAAAATATGACGGGCATGATTAAAATGGTAAAACTTGATCATGTGCGAAAATTTGCGGTTTTAATTGCATAAACAATGTGAATGATTTTAATTAAAATTCGGAATTGTTAAATAGTTGGATATTGTGTATTATTTTATTATTAGTAAGAATAATAGTTTTTAATTAATTTGATTTTAATAGAACCGTTCTGATATGTATATATCGGTATAGTTATGTTAAAAGTATCTACTTAAAAATTATTCATTAAGCTGCACACGGTTAATTAGGATATTGTTCTTTCATATGAATGTCGTCATATCATTAGCTTTAATAACAACAAGGAATAATTAATTTAAAGAGAAAATAATGTCTCTGATCTGATATGAACCGACAGCAGTTGTCTTCTGAGGTTCGCTACCGATTTCAACACTAAGGTACAGTCTATTAGGCGTTTAATAGACTTTTAGGACACTTACAATAGCCATATGCTTTTTTGGGATTAGGTTCAAATATATATTTTAGGCATACCTTTCTATATATTTTAACATACTTCCATAAGCAGGCTCCTAGGGGTTTCTGGGGAGACGCGAGAATTTACAATAATAACCAGAGCAAGAAATCGAAGGGTGATACATGCTTCAGAGGAATCAGAACCTCAAAAAATGCTAAAGCTGGCGTACCTACACCGCTGTGATAAGTCCCTCAATAACTGAAGCACGTAATTGGACGGCAACACATACTTGGGAGGAATCAGAACCAGCAAGAAACGCTCGAACTGAACTACTTCTTATATCTAAGAAACAGCGGCAAGTTACTCAACATCTGAAACTAAAAATTAAAAAGCAATAGATGCTTCAGAGCAACCAGGAACAACAAAAATGGTCGAATTGGTCTATTTAATGCTGAAATAAGTTAGATAAGTCTCTCCTTAGCTAGAACAGAAATTGAAGAGCCACATATGCTTCGGAGGAAACAGAAGAACCAAGAAATGCTCGTTCTGGATGATTTTCATGCCTAAAAAGTGTGATAAGTCCCTCAATAGCTAGAACAGGAAAGTGAAGGGCAATACATGCTCTGAGAGGAATTCGAGACCACCTGAAAATGTTCTTGCTGGCTTGTTTTATTCCTGAAATGCTGAGATAAGTCCATGATGGCAGAACTGAAAATTACTGAACACGTGTGTTGTGGTGACATTACATTATCATGAAAACTTGCAGGCCATAAAAAGTATTTTAAAGAAGAAAGTGTATTAAAGAAAGGGACGCGATACTATAAAAAAATTGGAAACATATGCTCTAAACACTAAGCATTCATTCAACAACCTACTTAATATAGAAAGTCACATATAGAAACAATGTTTATAAGCAAGCTTTTCAACATATATGTATATAATCGTTTATTTTAATTGATAATATTTAGAAAGTAAGTCCCCCAATATCTGAATTGAAAATTGAAGCCATGAGGAAAATCAAAAATCAATTTCCTTTCCCATTGTAGTAAAAACAGCGACCAATCGCAACATCAAATGGTTTACTGAGATTGAATCTTATCAATCATATTGATGTATACGTACACAAGCTTTATGAACCAGTTCTAGGCGCGCGCGCGGAAAACGTGTGGGACTTGAAAGTCGAAATAAATATCCAATAGTGAAGGTGGGTCTGTCTCTCCACCCGCACCTCACAGCAAAACCGTTTGCAAGGCGAAATGCACGCGTTCCCATCACGTCTCGTTTCGTCTCAGTTTCAATGCATACGTTCAATGCCTTATTACGTTTTTGTTGGCTTTTTATTCGACCCAACATACACACGCACATGCATAGGAGTCAGCTCTTCGACTGCGCCCGCCGGCAACGTTCACGTGCTGGGGTACCACCCACGCTCCGGACTGCGCCCCGTTCGCTCGCTCGGCGCACACAGAACACCTCAGCAAGAAGAGACGAGTGAAAATCGCGTCGATCTCGATATGCCTTCAATACCGCTGCCCAACAGTCAGCCAGCAAGCGCACAGTCGTAGGTGATGAAGGATTGGTTTTCGGTTTTAATCGTCGTCGTGGTGCGCACACATTGTTTTTGCAATGTGCGCTTAATCTATGCGCTTGCTCGTGGGCAGGGTGGGCTTGTACAATTTGAATGATTATGATTTACATCGATCGAAAACTGCAGCATGCTGTCACGAGATATGGCGAGATATTTTGTGCGGCTTTGAACGTTGGTTATGTCGTTGCGAAAAGTCGATTAGTATTTGTGCGGAGTGCGACTGTCGGCGATGGAAAAGGGCGCACATAGGTCGGCGTGCGCTTCAAGGCATTTGCAACGACGACCGAGAACATGCCGAGGACTGATTTGTAATCAGAGTGGCATGGTTTCGAACGACAGCATCGACATTGCATGGTTAATTTATTAACTATGCTTTTCGACTAGCTTGTTCTAACCAAAGTTTTACAGATTTAGTTTGTTTTCTATGGTAATAAACAGCTATTGTGGATTTTTTTTTGTTGTTTACAACTGCATTTTATTTGGATTTTATTTTGTAATTAGTTTTTGTTAAATATTAACTCGAAAATATAATTTATTTTGTTAGGTTTTGTTCAGTTTTTATTTATTGTTTGTTTTATCTTTTCAGGTAATTTAACGTAGTTTCAGATTTTTCTATAGTCAGAATGTTGAATGTTAGTCATTTATACCGAGCATCGACTGACTTTTCGGTCCATTATCTTCTATTCAATTCATTTTCAATGTAATTTGTCATATTCGAGACTAACTCGATTGATTGAAAGAAGAATTTACTTTGCTCTGCATCTGACGGGATTCGATCCCGGTACCACAACAGTCATCGAACATACCACTGATCCCTTGGCTGACGTCTTAATTTACTCTCTAATCATGTATTGTTGTCCATGATAATAGAAAGCTATTGCGGAGTTTATTTTAAAGAATTGCATTTTATTAAAATTTTATATTTTAATTATTTCGGTAGTTGGTTGAATATGCAAAATGAAACTATAAATTTTTTTGATATATTGTACTCACAATGCCTTGTTCAGATGTTTAGTAATCAAGATATTGCTACGACCCTTGAGTTTTAGAAAAACTAACTCGCTTGGCAAGCTTTCAGATAGTCACGTTTGCATGCCAAACGATTTAGTTTACAGCAGAAAAGAAAGGGAGAGAACTGGTAAAAACTTTTCGTACCCCAGGATGCGAGTTTTATTTATTACAGCAGGGAACAGTACCCCCAGGATGTGTTATGTTTATTTTCCGATTTCCATAAGCTAATATTTACGAATATAATGGTTATTTGATTGCAACTATTAGACCACTGTTTCCAATAAGCACACAATACATCCGGTTGGTAGCACGATGACTAGTATTCCAGAGTTGGTCTGTTGAAAAACTGTATTGGAGAAAGTAATCATAAGGATATGAAAAAGTAACCGAGGTATCTTTACCTTTTCATAAAAAGTATGTCTAAACTGCATTAATGAATGTTATCTCATACTCTATTTGTTCCAAGAAAATTTAAATATCATTCACACTTTGGTCTCACATGTGGCATAAAATTAAAATTGACTAAAACATGAAACTGTGAACGCACTGCACCGTCGTGTCCGTTAACGAGCCGTCCATTTTCCACCTCAACGCTGCGCTGAGCCATACGCGCTGACGGATGGATGCGCATACACGATCCATGTGCCGCGCACTGCCGGCCCGATGTGGGCACATTCATAATGACTATAATCTTACTCTTAAATGAGTCAGGCCTCGGCGTGGTGGAGCCTAATTCCGCGGCCTGCATGCGCCTCAGCCAAACACCGGTAGCGTAGCTCTTTAGTCCTTACGTGTCTACCGCAATTGCCGGCTGCGTCAGCTACCACATTACGTAGAAATCACCGCAAAGCGCAAATTAACAAAGGAAAAACACGGCTTTTTCCTGCTTGACGTTCAATTTACGACTGCTATTTATTAGTACTGACCGGGGGTACTGACTTAATGCTCTCCAGCGTTTCGAACTCGAAGGAATTCATAGAACAATGCTAATTACTATAATTTATGCCATCTTTGGTGTGGGAATAATTAACTTACAAGATTTTCTGCTCTTATGGCTTGCTTTTATTGCTTAATTGTGTGTACTTTCATAACATGATTGTTGAAAGTGTTTAGTAAAATATCGGTTCGTTTTTCGGTCCTCGTTAGATCTATTAAAGTGAACAGGTATATGAGAATAGATCATTACAATTCTGGCAATGATGCTGATGTGAAACATTTAATATTTCAGTTTTACTCATGATCTTTGGTTAATTAGCATTAACAGCTTAATTTCTGGGTTGATTCTTACAATGAAAGTCTCGATTAATGTTGCAAAATTAGGAACGGACTGTTTTTCTTTGGTTTTAATAGTTTTATAATTAAGAATAGATGTAAGAAGTTTTGAAATCACACTTTTATATAGTTTTCGTATTTTTACTGTGCGTTAATCTCCGATTTTCATAAGGTTTGATCTTCTTGGGATTTAGAAACTCGCTTGGCATGCATACAGATAGTCACGTTAGCATGCCCAGCGAGTTGATTTACTGCAGAAAGGTAAGGCAGAAAACAGTACCACCAGGTTGCGTGATTTGTTTATTTTCCGATTTTTAGAAGATTAGATCCCAGATAATAAATATATGTGTAAGAATCCATCTTATTGGAATTTCACATACTTGAAAATCACAATCAAAGAAAATAATATCATGATAACGCCAATAACTGCCAATAAAACTGACTAAAAGGAGACAATACTCCTATATTTACCTTTACAAATAATAAATCACATAAAAAGATAATTAAAACGAAATAACCCATTCTATCATCTCCCTTGTATCCGAAAGACAATAGTAGGCCAGGTTCATGGCCCATAAGCCAGACTATACCAATGTCGGTCGTGCTCCAAAGAAATCAAGCAAAGGGTTAAACACGGCCTAAACTAAACTAGAGGACTACGCCACGCGCACAGCAGAATGCGAATGAAACAAAGCGAAAAGAAGGCCGTATTATAAATTCAAAGAGTCGTTTCGGCAAAATAAATATTAGCTCGCTTGACTATATGCGGCGCGCACTCGGCGGCCGTAAGCGGCCGAAGAGAAAGGATGGATAGCGCTTGAAATGCAGGGTGAGGCAGGGCGCGTCCAGGGCCAGGCCGGGGGTTTGCCGGCGCCAAGGGTTTAGGTTATTTAGCTGCGGGATGTGCGCTCCCGCTAGTGTATTACCATGCTTTAATGCACTTGCTGGCTAAGCTCTAGGACTCGACACTCGGCGCAAAGAATGAAATAGTACGTTTACCACTACTTGCCACACGAGCACACTTTCGCGTATGTGTGCCGCAGAGTGGATATCTCGCGCACAAATTTAGGTTTTCAATTAGCTTGTGCAAATATATACCTTCGGTGCGCGGGCGAGAGAGCCAACCCCCGCGCACCACACGCCAGTCTTTATTCCGCAACGACTCCGTGCCCCTCAAATACGACCGATTCGACTTTCTTTAATGATAACTCGACTCGCTACGCCATCACTGCGCGGTACTTTTCTTCAATTAGCATAATTGTGCTTCTATCGCTTTGCTTTGCCGGTTAATTCTAGGTTCCCGCCTCACTCGTATTTGCATTTTGATAGTTTTCATATGGTTTCCGCGTGGTCCAAGAATTCTATTGTTCATTCATTTACCTGTT
>JAODAC010051612.1:35708-54454 GCA_027575185.1 Mimaenictus wilsoni
CTCGTATTTGCATTTTGATAGTTTTCATATGGTTTCCGCGTGGTCCAAGAATTCTATTGTTCATTCATTTACCTGTTAGGTCTTGTAGGTCTTGTAGGTCTTGTAGGTCTTGTAGGTTAGGTCCTTGTAGGTCTTGTGTTAATTTGATATAAATTTGATATAAATAAATAAATAAATGAATAAAATTTGATATAAATTATGATGAAAAGTTAAGTTTTTAGGGGTTTTCTCATAGGTATAACTATTTCATTCTTCTTCAAAAGAAAAAGATGTATTTAATTATAATTAGACTCATCATATTAAAATGTAATTGAATGTAGATATAAACTCCATTTGTCTATTTTAATAGTCAGGGAATCAGAATTAGAAGAACCAAAAATTTAAATTTACAAAGTAGTTAAATTTACAAAAGTGGTGGGGATAAAAAATGTGACCAATGAGTATTGAGTATTTTTCCGAACATTGCCGAAGTGCCGCGAGATTTGAATTTGACAGGTCACCATTTAAATTAGAATTCTAAGACAACCAACAAAATATTCGAGACAAACCACAAAATATTCGTTGACAACCATCAAAAAAATACTCGATTCTCATTGGTCACCACCACTTTTTGCTGGTTTTTAGGCCCATTTAAAATTACACGTAAATTTGAGTTCGAACTCCCATGGTTTAGCTACAGGTTACCCCGATTGTCCTTCGACCGATTGTCACACTTAAGTTTCCGTTTTGCTCTGCAGATAGCTGCAACTCTATTTATATTCCATTTTGATGTATTATAGTCAATAATCACTAGTTTTTTTTTATTCAACAAACTTTTTCTACCACATAGTGGTGTAAGAGTAAAGTAACTTTCCCCCGGCCCAATCCGGTCTCGCCACGGATGGTACTTGCTCTGAACTTGTTGTGCATATGGGTTTTTTCCGGGGACCGTTTCAAGCGAATCGCTCAACCTTCGTTCGCGTTTTTACCGCGAAATCAGGAGTTCGTGGACGGCGCCGCAGCCGCTTGTTGAGTAGGGACACCAAGTGGTCATCCATCACGTCCGACGTTGTTTAATTGCAGTGATCTAACGAGCACCGAGCTCCACAACGCGGCAAGCCGCTGCTTATAATCACTAGTATCAAGTAAATTTAGAATAATAGATACATATTCAGAATCATGCAACTTTTTGTACGTCTCTGAGATAAATTTTGGTGAGTTCCATTGCAATTTTTAACTCCCAAATTGCATTTACATTTTAAGCCCTAGAGCAAACTGCAAGGAATCTGAGAGTCAGCATTTCTGCACATCTATCAATTTATCAATCTATTTAATATCCGACGTATAAGAGCCCAACGAGTATGGCGCATTTTGGGACCGGCATGTGCCAGCCGAAGAACGCCGATGGTCCTGATTGTAGATATCGTCAGGTAATTACACCTCTTCCCACATACCATTACCAAACTGGGTACTAAGCTGTGGCGATCGTCGACGATTCCAAACAAAGGTACTTGCTATAAAGTCGACATGTGATGTATTTCGGGTTGTGTGTATTTCCAGCCCACGGCCTTACCACCGAGGTCAATAATTGCAAACGCCGAAAAACAATTCAGTTCTATAATTGCAACTGTTCAACTGTTCCACTGCCGAAAACAAGCGAAAAAGAAGCCCCCTTATATCAATACACATAATATCAATCGCAACGTGCAATCATCGATCATCGTTGTTTTTCTGCGCGTGGAGGCGTTGGGCGTACATAAAATCAATACGAATTAAACATTATAATAAGATTGGGCGGCTTAAATAATTAGGCTGAGAGGCTGTCAAAGTTAATCCTATCCCATAAACATGCAAGTAACAAGAATATTATTGAAGTGGCGTTTACCGCCTGCAGCTGGAAGAAAATACAATCGACTTATCCGTAAATGTTAGCAAACTCTCATGTGCTTGGTTATGTCAGGCGTGGGCTGCTTTATTACCTGTCATAGACGAATGAGGTTAAATCTCCATACGAATTTTCGTCCGAGTTTGGCTGGTTCGGATGGTTCGACTGGTTTGGAAACAATACAGTAAAACATATTTGCCACAAATTCAATTAACGCTCATCTTTAATTCATGATAATTGCGAATTTCGATTGGTGCACTTTATATTTACCTAAGCATTGCGCTTATTTCGGAATTGCAAACGCGAATAATAAATAAATGTCCAATTTCGAAATCAAACGATTATATTGACTATGCAACGTTTGCCAATAATGCGCGCTGATTTCGTGCAAAACTCTAGGATGGTAATGTGAACGTAGGCAAATAATGAATTATTTACATGTTTATTAATTATGCGCCGTAAATATAATGCGAAATTTCACGTGACCAGGCAGCCATTGGCGATGCAGCCGTGTGTCAACTCTTCGGACCGAGGGCTGCACACTATACTCCCCCTTCACCCACCCACGAATGCGCCCAAAGTTCGACACATTATTGAATGTAAATAATTCATCCGGACTAATTATCTATATTCCAATTGGTTGCATATTATTAATTGATTTCGAATTGAGATTGGACCATCGTTTCGAATTTTAAATTATAATTAAATTAAATTTAATTTTCAGGTAATAGTGGATCGAACCGATCCAATTAATACAAATGATTCAACTTGCGTTATGAGTAAAATTGACAGTGAAGGTTTTAATGCTTTATTTTGTATTTTAACAACTTTAATATCTCTGAATGAAATTAAGTCTACGGAATTAATAAAGTAAACTATCAAAAATGAAAATTTGCTCACGAACTGTTTTTTTAATTTGATCAATGTATGTATTACACGTGCAAAATTTTCATGCAAATCTGAGGCGGACAATTGGGATACTACCCTTGTTAGTACAACTCAACTAAAATATGTTTCTACCACCTCTCTTTCACTTGCTACTCTCTTCCAATGACCTGATGAGAATTATAGAAATCATTTAAATTAATGAATCATGAAAATCTAATATCAACTCATATGTCAAATCGCCGGCATGTAGAATCAATAGGTACAGGTAATCCACGCTTAACGCGGTCTTGAAAACGCGATTTTGTTAATCGCACTCAAGATATAAAAGATTATCCCACGATACACGCGGTTTGTTTCTTCCCGCTATTTGTTCTTCGCATAGGCGACAATCTTGTCAGTCTCCTTAATTAATGAAATAACCTGTGTTAACGGAATTTTTCGCCGTATTGAGCAGTTTGTTCAATTTTTTCCAAGTTTTGGCACAAATTAAATAAGGTATGTAGTAAGGTATTACATAATACTAGCAACGTGTTAGTCGGTGGCCCTAAGTGTTACGGGTTCAAGTCTTTTCCACAAACTTGTTTTTTTATATTTTTTTCAATGTACGTCGTACACGGGCAAAAATGTTCATGCAAATTATGACACGGACAATTGAGATACTCCCGTTGTTAGTACAACTCAATTAAAATGTGTTTTTCTTTTACTTGTTGCCCTAACCCACTGATCTGATCTTACCTTAACTGTATTAAATCTAAATATCCTAAATCTAATTATATAACATTCCAGGAATTATAGGATTTCCTATAATTAATTGATCATGAAACTCCTACATCAGATCAAATTTCGAATCGACCGCGTGTAGAATCAATAGAACCAAATTATTGGTTATTTGATTTCCAGATAAACGCGAAATCTTTGTGTAATCTCAACGAACGAAGGAACGCGCGCGCCGATTGCTTATATAAATCACACTCACAATGCGTTGTGATTGAGATAAATCTATAAGAATCAACACACATTTCACGGGGCAAATGCGTTCGCCATCGGCGGCTGTGCGCGCCGCATCGTCGTTAATAATACGGCCGCGGTACGTGGAGGAAAAATCCGCCATGCCCGTCATGGGAATATTTTCAGTTTTGTGTCCCGGAGGGCGATTGCCGGTCACGCTGATGGACGGTCGATCACGAGCATCGGGCGTCGTGGCGCGACGGTGTCGTAGTTGCGCTCGCGGCGCTTCATTAAAGTGATAAAAATGGCGGGCATTAATAAACAAACGCATGCCGCAATGCATGCCGGTGAAAATTGTCAATTTTCATAACATGTCCCGGGGAACATCTTACTGTACTAATAATGGCCTGATCATACCAGGTTGTAGGTATGTAGGTTTGTTAAAAATATCAAAGTCATAATATCGATAAATAATCGATACATACCGATATTTTCGTTTTATATGTATAAATTTCGAAAATTTTGACTTATCTTCGGTTAATTTTTGATAGATTTCGATATAATTATCGATATAATTTCAATATCGATAAATATCGAAAAATCAATATTTTTGAAAATAGATATTAACTCAGTATCTGTTCATAGTAATCAAATTATTATCAAAATATTCCACATAATATTTCGATAATTATCGAAAAAATACGATATTTTTGAAAATGTTTCTGTATTTTATAAATAATTTTATTTTAATATTACTGTTATGGTAATGATAAACGACAAATTTAAATATGATGCATTTGTTGATGATTGCATAAATAGGACATAGTGGATTTCATCACCGGCGTCCCTTAATTTACCACGAAACATCAAGACCATGGGAAAATAATGCCAACCATACGCGGGTAAATTTATCATAATCATCGCAATTTCCTGCAAACACTCAACTCATTTACGCGCATCTTCTTGTGCGCTTATGTTGTGGGCATGCACATAACACAGCACACATTCACGAATTACGGATTTTCGTCGAGTCATACGGGGAGCACGATTTTTGACAATGAACGCGCGCCGCGCAATGCGAACCGTCAATTTTATGCATGCGCGGCGAGAGAATCGCTCGAATTTATTTTCGTACGCTCGCATTCTATATTGCGGTGCGATCATGCACCACGAGTGCGACTGACAGATGATGCATTAAACATTATACAACCACAGCGCATCATAATCCTCGATGCGCATGCTGCATATAAGCAATATTTGACGACGATTGATGGTGTGCTTCGAGGTGCGCTTTCCCTAGGAAAAATTGCTTAATTTAACACCGTCACGAGAAAACTAGTTGATATTTCATCGTCGGGCATTGTTGTGAATCGGTGCTTTGTATGCATGTCAATATTTGACATATTTTGAATTTTCTGTAATTAATACTATCGAAATTATATCGAAATCTTTACAATATTTTGTCGTCCATTGGGTAGAATCGGTACCGAGATGAAATGTCAATATTTTAAAGAATATATCGATTATTTCTATATCGATAATTTATTTACGAAAAAAAAAAGATCTTACATCATCGTCGGACATTGTTGTGAATCGATACTTTGAAAGCATGTCAATATTTGACAAAGTTTGAATTTTCGATAATTATTGATATCGAAATTATATCGAAATCGTTAGAATATTTTATTGTACACTGGTTAGAATCGGTATCTAATTGATATGTCAATACTTTTAAAATATATCGATTTTTCGATATCGATAATTATCGAATATATCGATGTAAAGAGAGAAAACATAGATATATCTCACTCGATATATCGATATCAATTCTAATATAGTTCTGAATGTCCTGCAATCCTGAAAAAAAGGACGTTTGCAACTTTGAATCAACAATATACATATAAAACATCACTAACAGAAAGTAATAACTAAATTAAATTGAGCTATCTTGCAATTTGCAATTGTGAACATCAAATGTAATGGTGTCATTTATCATTGTTCTTTTCCCTGCGATTTTCTACCATTTAAAACAGAATCAACAAGTTAGTACATGGGAAACATTGTCATTAAATCATCATCGTGCACATTTTCCCATGCATGGCAAAAATGAAAAGCTTAACAACGGGGACTACGGCCACACATAACCGGAGACAAGCTCAAATCAAATTGCATAGATTCAAGCCTTTATCATTCAGTATCTGCCCATTCCAGCAAAGACGCGCCAGCAAAACGGTAGAGTGTCTTGAACCGTTTCATCTTTACGTCATCCGTATCGACATCATTACGAACATGTGCGATGACGAAGTGCTAAAGCAACCCGTTGCGTTGGTTGCGCTGCACTCGAACAAGCTTTCTTTCTGCCCGGCCGACGAGAGACAGTTATCCTTTCAATCCGTCTGTCGATTGCGCCTTCGCAGTCCTTGAATGCAGCCAGGCGGCGGCACACGCTCGAGAGATGATCCTTACTTGGCAGTCTATTCTTCGTCAATCGGTACGAAATGCATGTGGTGCGGTGATCGAACATAGCGCGCCGCCAAGAGAAATCGCCATCGAGTTTTGCCTCGCTTCTGTCGCGCATTATTCCTCTTTATGTTACTGCCCGTCTGCATGCCATCTGCCGCGCGCCGACCGCTGCGCCTGCCGCTGCTTGGCTGCAGGACTGATTAGTCGCCCCGGGGGTATTACTGCAGTCCGCATACCGAAAAGAAGTAACTCGTTGACCATGCTCCTCACCGACTCAGCGGCGTGTCATTTCGATACAAACTTCTTGTCGTCATCAAAGTTGACCATTTGCGGGGTTGATCAGATTTTCTTTCAAAAGTCTCCAGAATTTTGGATATTTGTCCTTTCCATTCCCGATATAATTTCAAATAAATAGACATCATAAATAAAATTTCACCAGTACACACACCATTAATTATGTAAAAAAAAACAATTTTCAGCTCCAAAAGACTTTCCTTCAAAAAAAAAAACTACCCTGAAATTGATCCTAGCAGCACAGAATTAATTACTGGGACATATCCCAAAGAATTATACAAAATCGAATATACGAATATAGGCTGCAAGTATTTAGCTGTTATATCGTATTGTAGACTTTAGTCGAATATTCCTCGTGTCGTGGGCGTCCTGTTGGGTGAGTTGGAAACTCATCGCGGCGACGCTTGTCGGCAGACTTTCGTCTAATAAACGTGGTAAACACGGCGGCTAGACGGGCTAGCCGCAGCAACAGCAGCAGGAGCAGCTGAGGGGTGCAATTTGTTGAACATATTGGATGGACGGCTGCCGGTGAGGCAGAGGCTTGTGCACGTTTGTGCATATTATGATGTTCGTCGAACAAGTGGCGCGCGCGAGAGTTGCACCGGAGTTTACGCGAAAGCGTTGTACAAGCAGTCAGCGCCCCGTGGGCGTCCGCTGTCAGCCAGAGCTTGCCGTTTGGCCCCGCGCATCTCTGTGTGGTGTGTGTTCGTGTTTCGTTTTCGATGCGGATGTGTATGCATGCCAAAGTCATGCGAGTTGTAATAACATCGCAAATACGGTAATATATCGTACTAACGCAGAGTATCGATACATGTACTAGACATATGGGACCTATGGGCATTGACAGATTCGCACATTGTTTTTACAATTTTCTGTGGTTGTAACAATGTTTATGTAAAAGAAACTTCTGACCTCTTTTGATCCATTGCAGTAGTATTAAATGTGTTGGGCAATGGATTCATCATTATGCAATAAAATCTTTATCTGTCGTATTTGACAAGAAAACGGACCGAGGGCAAATCGCTATTTTTGAAAGCCCAAAAAGGAAAAAGATATTTTTGATACCTTTGGATGTTAATTGCTACAGGTACTTCTAGGGGTGTCAAAAACTTTTACATCGATGAATCCTAAAATTAAGCACTATAATTTGATATAACATTGAAGTTTGAGCTCCAGACCAACATTTATATTATTACAGCAATCTTTTCATTTGTAAAAACAGTTATAAAGTTAGTTTTGAATGAATGATTTGAACGAATTGATATGTGTATATATCAGTTTGCAACAGGTAATGATGATTTGTGGGAGATAGAAAACAATATTTCTTCACAATTACACGAATAATTAAAACATTGAAATACTCTAATAATAAAAAATAGTATATTGCAAACAATGTGCATTGCATGCGAGTTGTACCCTACAGTTTTTCTACGACTATTATATGTGAAAATAATAATGAGTACATTTAGTTTTCTGGTACCGCTGTTTTCTATAAACATTTACAAGTTACGCGCAGGCTCATCAGCCCACTACGCATGGCACGCGCATGCGTTACGTAGGACGCAGGTGCTGGCAGCGAAGCGGCGTGCACGCGCAGGTAATAATAAACTCACGGACTTATTTCATATTAACACAATCAAAAGAATGGGAACGCATGGGCTAGTTTAGGTGTGATGAGGGGCCCTGAGACATTGCTAATCACGAGTGCAGTGTCATTAGTTGATATCAACACATTGAAAAGTGTGAGAACGAAAAAAGTGTTGGTACAAAAATTTAAAAAAAAAATGAAGGGTGGGGGAATATGAGATCGTTGAGCATAACATGTAATAAAATATAT
Source organism: Mimaenictus wilsoni (assembly GCA_027575185.1). Classification (NCBI taxonomy): domain Eukaryota; kingdom Metazoa; phylum Arthropoda; class Insecta; order Coleoptera; family Staphylinidae; genus Mimaenictus; species Mimaenictus wilsoni. Next base: position 44,003 of record JAODAC010051612.1, read on the forward strand.
GCAAATATTGCAATAATAATAACAAATTTGCATTTAACCAGTTTTAAAACTTTGATAAGTCAAAAATTTATTTCATTTGACAATAACCTATAATGAATAATTACAACTAACATTTTTAAAAAGTTTGGTCATTTGGTTTATATAAAACACAAGCGAAAATGACCATATAACCAAATGAACTGACCACTTTCTAAAACCCATGTTAGACAATTTAGCATATAACAATTTTAATTAAAATATTCACAGCGTTGTTATAAATTATAAATTCTCAAAATTTCATGTCAAGAATGTTAAAATTTTAATAAAAATAAATCATAAAAGTGCCGCTAATTTTTGCGATAGCACCATATAAATTATAATGACCGAACATATTTTTGAAAATAGTGGAATAAATTTCATCCATCACGGACATTTTATCGACATCATCATGATACACTTCAATCATCGATAGATTAACACTGAAGCAATGAAAGCTGGTGACATTTGAAAGATTACCAACATATTCGTGTAAACACGTCAAGAATGCGCGGCATTCGCGTGTATCTTCAACCGCTGTCATGTGCTCCGTAACCAGGCAACGGCGTCTTGGCGTTCTTTTACGCTTGAACTAATTGCAAGAATTTGCCACACTACCCGAATTGCCAAAGAATCTTAATTCATTTCTTTGAGTGTGTTAAAGTTATTTTGAAAAAATTTAATATCAATATATTTAGATTTTAATATTGGAGGGTTTATTATGAAGGTAAAAATAATGAGTTACCTTTTGGGGCACGATGGCTCCAATGCACCGACTGGTCCACGATTCTCCACGGTGGCTGAAATTTTGGTAACGACCAAAGAACACCGGACACTCCAAAAAGAATTCAAATAAAATGACGCGATGTCTGCCTACTTGATTCCAAAACCACAACGAAATTTTACAAACTTTCTTTTGAAGGATTTCGATGGGACGTTAATTATGAATTTTTAGAATTGACTTCTGTGTTGCTTTATTCGGTTGTCACGATGAAGGATTGGTAGAGAATTTTGATAGCGATAGTTTAGCGCTCAAAGTATTGCGAAGAAGTAGCAACGCGCTTCGGCGTGACCTGTCGATGGGAGAACAGCGACGGTACTAAGCCGGCATCAGCGGCGGGACCCTCTCGACTCCGGCAGCAACCAGCGTGCGTGGTCCTTCCTCTCCGCCACTCCGGGCGCCACAACCATCGCCGCTACACTCTCATCGTGTACACCAGACACATGGATATGGTAAGGCCGGTTTTATATAGAACGCGATACGAAGTGCATTAAAAAATAACTTACAACGATGTAATGAACAACTTCAGGAACATATGAACGAATGAAGGTACTCAGAAACACTTCTTGATGGGATAAAAACGAATACATTCGAAGAACATATTTGAAGTGATAACTTCTTTACGGAGGATTAAACCGCTTCTCAGCGTAACGGTCACAGCTTCACGCTCCAGGACCGGACGGAGATTACTTTAAATTATCACTTCTGTCAAACGTACTGAGAGGCTTTTTTAAAAAGTAATAAGGCTAATTTGCCCCACTTCTTAGAAACGTATCCCGCGGATTGGAAGAAGAGGGTCCCAAACATAAAGTGTTTAGAGGCACCGGGCGACCGTCACTGCTCAGGACTAGGATTTGAAGCTGGTACCTTGAATAAGCGCCAATCTTACTAATTGGGTTAATATTTTCAGCCCTTACCTCTTAAGGCTCGTTCCTGAATAACAGAGCGCTGGATCCTTTAATATTTACCTATGCATCCTTAAAACCTTACCATGGTAATATCTTTATACATATATCTTTGGAAACGTGTCCTGAGATACGCGACAGCTAGGCAGTAAAACTCAATTTTATCAACAGGTCTCTTTAGGAACTGCTAATCTCTGACTGACTACTAACAGGTTATCAACTTCGGTCCTTCAGAGACACATGGGTCAAAGATCCTACATATTTTTGGCAATAGTTGCTCGAACGATGGACAAATACGAATATATACTGACAATGAACTGGAGAAGAATCTAGAAGAATACAATGGCTCGGACTCATATATAGGACAGATGAAACTGTATTTGTAAGAAACATCAGGGAATAGTAACCAACAAGAAGGAGAAAAAATGGAAGACCAACTAATACATGGATGAAGAAAGTTGAGGTTGACCTGATAAACTTAGGTGTTAGACAATGTATTTACCTAGTTGGTGACAGGAAGAAGTGGAGAGAAATAACAAATAGAACGGTGGGCTGATCACCACACAGTCGATCAAAAATCCACAAATGCATAGCAATTATATTAGAGTTACTCGTATTTCAGGTCATAGGTTAACCATTTCTGGTATGTAGTCTATGAAACATATTTGTTGTGATGCTAAATTCGACCTTAACCTCATGACCAAAATAATTTCTAAACTACCAACAATGGTCTCAAGGTTCATGTAAATTCCTTTAACTAAGAATGCGGCTGAATGGATGAAGGGTCATCAAGTAACTTAACTTCCCTATTCATAACATTCCTGACGCGATTCACATCGCGTGAGGTGTAGAAAATCCTTACACATCCGTATATCCGTCGGCGGCAGAGTCGTCGTCGCATGCACAAGCTCGGATTGAATGCTCGCCGGCTGCGCCTAAAGCCACCAACCACAGTGTTCGTCGGTGCGCACCTCTTTCTCGCCAGCCACGTCGCGTCCCATCCGACCTTACCACCAACCACTTCTTTTTGTTCCCCGTGTTTTCAGTGGGTTAATAATCCTGCGGGCGCGCGCGTATGTACTCATTCCTTTCCCTCTCTCTCTCTCTTATGCTCCCTCTTTCTCTTACAATATACACACCATAAGAGCGATAGCCCTGTTTATACCGGCCAAACGCCAACTCCTGCAGTTTGTAAAAATTACCTTCTTGCGAAGGCCCGACGACAAACAAGACAATAATGTGCGCAAGCGTAATTGTCAATTATGTGATAAGTTGCAAGTACTTAGTCATAGGTAATATTGCAGAAAGTTATCCAAACAAACATTTTTCTATTGAAAAATGAACAGTTTACTATTTAACATTACATTTAAATATTGGGTTAGATGTGACATTTTGTAAAAGAAGTCCAGTGTGTTTTTGACCTCACTAACTAAAACAAACTAAAACTATTCTTATTACTTAAACATGATGTCCATGATTAGATAAATCAATAATTACTATGATTTATTTTAAGACTGACAATGAGACAAGAGGCTTATAAATTTCGCTATAAAATTAAATGTCTGTTATGATTGTCTTCTTCGAGTTACCAGAATTGAAGAACTGTTCATAGTCCCAATAATAGGTAGAGAATAAGTCATAAACTACTTCATTGAATGTTCCACCTCGAGATTTATGGAATGTCGTAGCACATCCTGATACTAAGGAAAAATTATGTCGCATTACGTTCATTGTTTTATCTTGGAAATACTAAATGATCTTCGATATGCGCGCACAATGCATGTACAACGCCGGGCGCCGGTCGAGTTGGCTAGTAGACATTTTCATTTAGATTTTTATATATTATTTATTTCTTTCTGTATCGATTTATAAAGTAGGCAAAAACAACTTTATGTTAACTGCTTACCGATTTTTAAGGGTTTAGATTTAAAAACTTTACTGTTTGATATCAGAGTGGGGAAAAGAGTATAAAAATGTGAAGATGAAAGAGCTGCAGAGAAAAGTTTGCGGTCTGATAGGGAAAATTTAACATAAATATAAACATATTCCTTAGCGTGAGGCTTGGGGTGAAACGCTTTTTTGTGTGTGGCTTCAGCTCCGTTGGGGCAACTGATATACATACACTAACCATCCACCTCACCAGGTATCGACTTCGCGCGCGCAACGCGAGCATAATGTTGCTTGTGTACAATATACACGCAGCACGGGCGCGCTCCACAGCGTTTAACTTCCGGCGATGTTTCAACGGTTCCTCGGGGACTTGCCTCGTCAAGAACTGCATTATACTATTCCCGCGCACGTATAATAATTTCGCCGCGAACCATTCACTCAGCGCAAACGCCGCCACCACCACTGGTACTGGTACTGATGCGCTGCTCACCTGTGGTGCGCGCGTACTTCAATCGGCTGGTATGGGCCTCTCTGTTCCTGAATGCCATTAGCTGCATTCAAAACCGCAACGGCGCATCGGGGCCCGTCCCACTCAGGGGCCCAATCCAGCCGAACAAAACGCAAGCCATTCCAACGGCATCGAACGCTAACCTAATATATGTCATGAATGTGAGGCGGATGTACCGTCACCATATAGTTATGTATGTACTGGTTATAATCTTGAGAACCCCTGCTTATTAAAAATATTGGTAAATTTTGGTAATATTATTTATAGCCGTATTTCGTTTTCATCAGTAGTTCAGTGAAATCAATAAGTTAGTCAATAAGTACTGAAACGTTGCCGATTCAAATCCCGTCGAGGGCAATTTCATTTTATCTTTCAATTAATGCCATTAGGGATTGATAGCTGTAACTGACTATCAGTGATATGCCAAAGATAGCTTCGTTACGGTCATTCAAAATATCAATAAGTGAACGGGGCTGGGGCTTAATCTTGTATAAAACCATTTATATCGTGTGTTAGGCCCGTAAATGCCAATATACCTAACCAATTATTATACTTGCTCTACAATGTGCCCATTTCAGTATCTTCTTGATGATTCCTTTAGTGGTTTGATAAGAACAATACAGGAAATAATGTGATTCGTTACGAACAAGTACTGTGAGGTTGCCGATTCAAACCCGGCCATAGACAATTCATTATCTCTTTCAATTAATGTTTATCTCGATATTTCAGTGGTAATTTCGTTCCAGTCATTCAAAATAACAATAGGTTAACGGGGTTCGCGCTACAACTTTTATCTTTTATATCAAGTTCTACTCTCTTTAATCACAAAATATGTAACCAATTATTAGTCTCACAATTGCAACCTGTCAAAACTGACGGAGGCCGAAGAAAAGAATTCACCACAGGGACATGTATTGAATTATTCGGAGTACCTTCAACCAGGCAGCGGGAGGGGGCTGGTTTGGCCTGGCATGGGAGCGGGTAAAATTATAGAAATCGCGCGCAGTTTCAACTTTATGTCGAAGGCGATACGCCGGGCGGGCGCAATACACAACTAGAGGTAGATAGAGATGGATGCACCGCTAGAGGGACTCTTGCGAAATTATGAAACTCGAAATGAGGTCGGCCGGATTCGCCCGGGGCGCCATCGCCTGCGGGCGAACTGCTCCGCTCCACGCCGCCACGCCACGCCGCACCGCGCCACAGCCGACCCGAACGAATCGCCCGCGGGCGTACAGCACGCCAGAGCCAACGCGAACCCCGGTACCGAACCCATTCCGGCCACCACCACCCCACCGACTGTACCACCACGGCACCGCCACCCAGCCGCCACCGCCGCCGGCGGGCACAGCGCGTACAGCCCACTCCGAATGTTGCCGCTCGCGTCCCTCCCGCCTCGCACTGCTCGCGCCCGCCACCACAAAACATTATAAAACGTTAATTTCAAACGTTATTATTTGCTCTATGTCGAGCAACATATTCGCAGCCAAATATCGAAATGAATTTGCGCACATAACCGCACGGCCAACAAACGCCTCTGCAAACTCACGAAATGATGGAAAGCCAAACGCAAGCGCTTAAACCTCCCTCACTTGTTTAAATTTCATACTTTTGGATTTTCCTGCACACAGTTAAATATTTTCAACAAAGGATATTACTGTTTGTCTACGCCCATGCGGCCATCTTGGTAGTAATGTCTTTTTCTACGGGGTTTTGAGCATTGCCCACGAACTACTAAATATTTAATGTTAACGCTTAAATATTTAATGTAGGCGATTGTTATTGTGTTGATATTGCAATTTTTCGGTGCAGTTGTTTATGATAATTGAACTCTTAATATAAACGTAACTCTGGGAATCATTCTACTTATAAGCAATTAGTTTACTGGAGCAGGTATGAAGGTATTCGTATTTTTTTGATTTACTACGTGTTGTTAAGTATTTCTCTGTTAGTAACATTTCATTGAAATTTTTGAAGAATCAATCAATGTGCTTCCTCTCATTAAATGGGCATTGTTCTTGTTTCACTTGGGTTCGCTTCGGTGAAGTACTTATTCCATCGTCTTATTGGTCTTTAGGTGATTCCTCTTGAAGATTCATCTCTGGCTATTTTAACAATCCTTGTGGTGTCCATTTTCTCAATGTGAGCGTTCCAGCATCATTCTGCTATTTGGCAGGACTGTCTTATTTTGGCATTCAGAATCCTATCTCTGGGAATTCTATCATTTTACTTGTTATTTAATTGGAATTTGGAACCATTCATTGAAATGAATAGGTCAGGCCTGGGCAAAAGGTTGTCTGGCCCGTGAAGCATTGTATATATTATTATTAAAAACAAATATTCGTTTTTGTCTAACATAAATTGGTGCATAAAAAGTTTTTCAGAAAATATTAAGCAATATTTAGATTAACCCCGGTGGTAATCTGAAATATATGATCCGACATCCTTTGCAAAAACAAAACTTACAATTAGAAAAAAAAACTATTTGGCCCAAGTTCAAATTTTCATCTGCATGTGGCTCGACTATCAAAATATTTGCGCACCCCTGGTCTAGGTGGAATTCACATCAATTATAAGCTTTATCTCCAGACTTCGCATCTGATCTACTGTAATAAAGGAAATTGATAGCAACAAAATCCGCTTTTTGTCGATATCGATAAATATCGATTTTTTGTGGTCGAAAATGTGTAAAATGCCACACAAATTTGACCTACATTTGACGCAAAAAACGTGCGATCATTTTGACATTTCTTTTTGCTGGGTTATGAACCATTCTCCAAGAGGCCGAATTGTTTTCTTCACGGACTGAAACGTTCCCTACTATATACATATTTAATGTTAACGCTGTAGAGTGCAAATTCATTGTGGATTGTGCCCCTGTTGTTACTGTTTGCCGTGTTGATATTGCAACTTTTGCTTGTGAGCATAAAAAAAGTTGTGATATACAATATAAAAATAACGATATACAATATGTATACGCCGGTATAAATTATGTGCGCTGCTGTTGTGCGCTCGTGCGGCTCGTTATTCATTATTCGTTATATTTTCAGTTTTAGTTCGATAAATTCATTTCGTTAAATTTTCCGCGCCGCGAGCGACATAGCCGCGCGGCTGCTGCCTGCACGGAAAAAGGGTTAAATGGGATGCGCGTCTTGAACTGACGTGAAACTCGAAAAATAACCAAACAACTAAAACGCGATATGCCCTCGCGGCTTATAATATTCTACGATGCAAGCAGGCAAGGAAGGCCGATGGTGGAGGCGGCTGCAGCGGTGGTTGGAAAACTCACGCCCGCCACATTTCGCTCATTTCCATGTCCATGCAAGCAATGCGCACCCCCCTCCCCCTCCCTCCTACTCACTCCGGGGTTAATTCTCCAGTCAGTTTAGTTCTTCAGCTGCAAGCTCCTAGTTTTTTTTTGGCGCTTTTCTGTTGCATATTAGTATCAAATGCAGTGTTTTGCACTTTGAAATTTCCTAGAAAGATGTTTGATATACAAATTAACAAATACTTGCTTTACGTATTTTTTTCTGCGCACTGCTAATTTAAAGCTTAAACATGCAGAAATGTTATTAAGTTTTTAAAATCCTTGTATATCCATGCTAAAATTTATTCAAACTGGAGTTTATTGTTTATCTTTGCTTTACATAATATATTTATGTTATTATATTATAAAATCAGCAGAGCAGGGTTAGATTTTACTGATTTAGTGATTTCACTTTAATCTTATAGAAATAATCGGTGTTAATATGTAAATTTGAATGAGATACATTAGATCAGACTTAATTGCGATGTGAAAAAGCTAGTCTCTCAGGATTAATCTCATTATGCCATCTTCAGTGGCTGCAGTCTAACTGTGTTTGACGTTTTATGATGAATTTCCCGATAAATTAGATTTAAGAGAAATAGTAATGCTGTCGGCCGGATTTTAACCGTTTTTTTTAATATAAGTGCATTGAAACCAGACGTATACGGAACCTTCTTTATGCGGAATCCTGCCTGTAATGGAACATTTCTCATATCAACTTTACTCTTTTTATGTATATTTGTCAGACAAGACTAGACAAAATCAACACTAGGCTGGGTTTGAATGCTAAGCCACGGACTCATTCTAGGGAAATGCATAAATTGTCCTCCTAGGATTAAAAAAAACTTTGAATTTGATTTAGCCGTTCTCCGCCCAAAAAGGCGAAATTCCCATAACACTATATCAACTATCTTCTTCTTCTATGTAATTCGCTGGATTATTCAATATTTACAATCAACATTTATTCATCTTACGAATATTTTCGATCCGAAATCAATTAAACAATAAAAAGATTTGAAAATTAGCGTAAACAAGATGGTAAATAACAATAGGTATACCTCCGTGTGTATAAATTACTTTAAAATAGACTAGATTAGCTTTGAATAGGTTAAGTTTCTCGTTAGCTACGTGAAGTTAAATTAGGTTATGTAAGTTACATGTAGGTTAGAGAATAATAAATTATCTTTTTCAACGACTGCAAATTGTTGCAAATAAGAAGAAAAAATAGACATTGGTATTGCATATTATAAATGTAGATATTTGTTCTCCTTCAGATTGCTTTACAGTTTTTATATAGATACATAAATCTATATAAAAACTGTAAACCATTTCATCAATTGCAGAGCAGGTCGGTCCAATTCTTCACCAGTCGCCGTGTCAGTTCGATTCCGACGCTCTTGTCGAAGCCGTCTTGTCTCGGGCATGCGGCGTTAGAGGCCATGATATAATATAGCAGAGAGTGAAAAAGAAAGGCCGCATTATAGTCAGGGAAACCTCCCAGGGTACAATCCCATGAGATAGAATGGAATTTAAACCTTGCCTGGAGGTGATCAAGCCGACAAAATACAAGGACACCCCGAGGGAGGCATATTTTACAGCACACCCAAGCCACCCTTCGGCAATCTCGCTCCTCGCGCCCACTGCCCGCAGTGACCACGGTGTTTATATAAAATATACAAATTACAATGCGTCGCGTTCGCGCGCCGTTGCCCCAGCGCCCAGCGCCAGCGTGCGCCTTCGCTTCGGATTTATTCACACATTGTGAAATGTGTGGCGCGCACAACGCGGTTCGACTTGTTCGACTTGGTGAATTCGTATCACATCATCACGTGCACTCTGCATTTCGTGCGCGCGCATTAAGTACCATTGTGATGATGGGCTCGAGGTGCATGCATATCTCCTCAAGTCTCTTTTGAGCTGAGCTGAGACAATGTATGCGCGCGAGCGATCGCCCAATTTCATATTCGAAATGCGCCTGTTTAACGCAGATCCACCCGAAGACATGAATTTGCGTCGTTTTGCTTAAGAGCCGATGCGATAAGGACGAAAATGGCAGCGTTTCGTGTAAATGACACTACGCATCCGAACGAAATTTTTGGGACGGCAAATTACAATCGGTTGCCACCCATATACATACCTATACACGCCGACGAAGAGGCGAAGCCCACACGTTTCGAGACGGGAGACGCCTCAAGGATGGCATCTTCCGTCCAGGTATGTTTCTCGCGATGTGATCTTTTAGTTCCGCTATCGGCGAAAAAATAAATAACACGTGCGGGCCCGACATTACAATTGCACCAGCGTCAAATGAAAAATAATGACGAATACAAAACGCCTGTCCGTCTTCTGCCCAGGCTTGCAAAAATGACCCACGCGATTTTTTAAATGGAGATAGATTTCGCTGCAGGCCACGAGCATTGCCAATTATGTTTTTTTTATGCATGCTAAATTTGAATTGTTTATGGAATATTTAATGAGCAAACAAATATCTGAAGATTTAAATTTCAACGAATTCCCGATGATAAACATTCATGATAATAAATAACTCCAAATTCAACCTAGCATTAGATTTATTATTAATTAATTGTAAGAGATATTTGCATTTTTTTTTTTGCTTTATTTCAAATGTTGCGTCTATTAAAACTCGTAGCGACATCTCTAAGAGAATCCATAAACTCTTGCGATACAATTTTCTTGATTTACCAATAATTTCGCTGTACGTGTGTTTCGAATTATATGTATTAACAATTTTGTAATATTTATTAATATACGTTAACTTATTTTATTTGATATATGTGATAATCATGAGAGGATTAGTGTCTCTTCAACAATTATCAACAAATGTGGCATCGGAGTCTTGCAATTTCAAGTATTTGTAATTTTCTAGTACTTTTTTTCTAGTAAATCTATAGTTCCAACATTGACGCACAGATGACCTAGATTCGAAAATCTAAAAAATTATTGGTCAGAAAAATGTATATAAAAGTTGGTTAAAACCTAAACCAGCGAAATGCTGTAGGTCCCAATAAGAATGTGATCGTACTTT
>JAODAC010051722.1:0-120545 GCA_027575185.1 Mimaenictus wilsoni
CGTATAATATGTTTTGACTTTTATTGATTTATATCTTAACAACCAACAAACATATTTCATCTGTGAGGTAGTTAAATTATTAGTTTAAATTTGAATTGAACAGTTTTCAATTTTTTTTTCGTTAGTTATTGCTCATTTATTGAAGAATAGAAGTTCTTGAAAACACAATATTCACGTATTGTAACTTATTTAGTCATTTCAACCCTTTAATTGATATGTATTCTTCACTTACTAAATATTTTTCAAAGTGGGTAATCCTATTGAATAACTTCCTTTCTGGATTTGCAAAATTCAACTTTTGTAGTAATTCAATACACGCGTAAATTCAATTCAAAGGTTTTTATTGCAATATAATAGTCCTGAGTAGGAGAGAAATTAATTCTTGTTTCAAAAATCCATAGAAAAAGTTGCCCTAGGGGCGGATATGTCAAACCACACATCACAACAATCCATAGAATAACCTAATTTTTTCGATTTCAGCATGCGCGTCTCATCGATTTGCTGCCTTTTCTTTCTCTTCCCATTCTGCGTGCCAGACAATAGATTGCGCTTCGAAGTAAACAAGATATCAGGTATTCTCTCGTCGAGAGATGATATTTGTGTATGAATGCAATGTGCTGAAACGAAGGTAAAAAAGAAATACTAGAAACCAAATTCAAGTGCTTCTGGCTGATGGCGGATGGTTAATGAAATGAAACCAAACCAAAAAAGTCGATGTGTCTATTGTAGGATCACACAAGGCTCCACAGCGTGGAGAAAACGAAAAATCGCTGGAAGAGGAAAGAAAGAACACAGCCAGCACGCTACGGCAAGGACATTTCGGCAGACAACTCACGCAGGAAGCCGTAACATAATTTGATCCGTTTAAATGCAAACATTAAAAAATATATTCTTTTATTAAAACACATTTAATGCTCGATTTCATTCGTCTTCCTCTGTTTCACCGTTGTCTACCACTCCGTTTTTTGGTTTTGTAATATAGTTCTTCTGTTTCATTGTGCGTGCGCTCGTGAGGGGAAGTCTTTATTGCACGTCGACAATTTGAATGGGAAATCTCCCTTGTTAACACCATAAAAAATTTGAAAAGCCATAGTATAATAGTGTATTAAATAACAAATAAAATGCGTCATTGATTCAGCAGCACATTGAGCTCCATCGAAAGCAATGCGTGTGTTTCTACTCGATTTCGTCATTTTCTTTTCGGTTTACACATATTTTAATTGTTCGGTATTTATTTATGTGTATCTATTGTCAGTGGGATTAAAGAGCATGCAAATTCGCTTTTGTCTTCTTGACATACTAAAGGTTACAAGTTATTAAATGTTGGTTGTTGTAAATAAAGTGTGTGGTATTGTGGTTTCATTTGCATTTTGGCGACAATTGGCATACGTTGAAATTGAAACCGCAATGTAATTAGATGTGTTATGCAAGTTTCTATTCTTTGATTATTGAGTATTTCGGATTAAGTTGCACTTGTTACTTATTCATTGAGGTCAGATAAATGAATTAACTTAAAGATCTTTGTAGCGCCCTTCATATAATTTTCTCATTGTCAGTACGAGGAATGATCTAATTTGAAGCAGCAACTATGGCTATTTCATTGCACATCGGGACAATTTTATTATCTATATTAGTTGAGTCAAAAATAAGCCATTGTCGAAAACAAACTTTTGAAAGTCAAATTTGATTAAATATGACATTAATTTTGAACAGCTGAAGCGCTTTTTCTGGAAGTCCCTCAAATCTAAGGATTTTCTTAATGCAGCCAAGGTTCCTCTTCATTTCGGGTCGAGAAAATTGTCTTATCTTCATTGGTTTGCTGAAAAATTCAATTTCTCATAGAGTCTTTTTGAACTTAATATGTGACAATTTTAAACATCGGTTGCGGCATTTTTAGAAGTTGCTGAGATTCAGCAAGATTCTATTAGAATCAGCAACTCTTTCTCTTTCGAGGTACACGGAGAAAATTTTATTATGTCTATTGGTTTAGTAGGAAAAAGACATTTTCCAGAACGTGATTTGGAAGATCGAAACTTATTAGTTAACTCGAATAATAATTTTGAGAAGCGCCCTTCCTAGAAGTATCTCAAATCTAGGGATGATATTATTTAAAGCATCAACTTTTCCATTTAAATTTCAAGTTGAAAAAATGTTATTGTCTTCATTAGTTTGCCTGGAAAAAGTCTAAAATATCTCATGTAAATCGAAACTCATTAACACTTTTATTAATTTTGAGATAACTGTAGCACTCTACCTAGACTCAGATCTAAGAATGATCTTAGCTAATGAAGAATCTCCTCCTATTTGATATTATTTGGGAAAATGTTAATATTTCCCCAGTTCACCAGAAAAAGTCATTTTGCAAAACCTATTTTGCAAATCTAAACTTTTTAATTAAGTCATATATTAATTTTGAGAAGCACATGTCTAGGAAATGTCGCAAATTTCTCAAATCTCTCAAATTTAAGGATAATCTTATTTATACAAGCAACTTATTCACTTTCATGTCATATCGAGAAGGGGTCACTCTATTTATATGTTTATACAAAAAACTCATTTTCCAAAACGTGTGTTTGAAGGCAGAAAATTATTAATTATTTTACTAATTTTGAAGAACAACTGCGTCCGCCTTATAAATCACATAGAACTAGTGATGATGCTATTTGAAGCAGAAACTTTTCCTTCTTCATTTAACGTCGAGAAAATTTTGTTTTATTTAGTAGTATAGCCAATTTTCCGATAAGTTTTATAGTCAACTTTAATTAAATTTCTTAAGGTTAATTCCCAAGAAATTTTCATTTATTTTGAAAAAGTTATGTAATATAAAACCAAAGTACGTGAAAGTACCTAATTTATTAACCTTTGGCAGGATTAAAAGTATAATTTTGTAACCATTCCATGATCGTCAGACAAACATGACTGGCAAGTTGTAAACATTCCAAATATTTATAGTTTATTAATTTTGATAATATTTCCTGGATGTTTATTTTTTTCACTAATATGAAAGTGAAGAAAAAATAAACATCCCGGAAATATTAGGTTGTCCACAAACATGCCATACTTTCATTTTACCTTGGAACATCTTCAAGTACAAGTATTTGCTAATAAATTTAAGAATCGTATAAATAATAAAAAAATAAGAACTTAAAAATAAGCTTCTTTTGCATCTCAATAGAAGTAACTTTGCAGTGTATTATTAAACAATGAATCATTCTAAACATGAAATAATTCATGCGATAATTTTACGTACACGTGCGCGTGAATGTAAGCGAATAATTTTATGGCTTGCAGATCAGTAGGCACAATAAATCTCATCCGTAACTATGCTCCACTCGATCAACTACCAAAGCAAGTGAAATTATCATTTTTAATAACGCATTACCGGTTGGCTTGTGCGATTCAGGTCACATTTATACAAACACCGATTTATATACTTTAGTCATTTATCCCGACCGTACGCAATGCGCAATTTTCGAATTCATACGCAACATGGCACAAACTTGACAGCGCGTTTCGTTGGTTTCAATCACGCAGGAATTAAATTTGAAAACGACGCAATTCTCTGCAAATGACTCGACGCTAAACTTTAACTTCCTGTTTTCGGTCGATATCAATACGGGAAACTTTCAATCGTATTGCACATTTACGCCGTCTGAAAATGTGCATTTTATGTAATATGATGAAAATACTTATAACCGCAATACCGTCCGATTGAGATATATTAACGCAGTAAACTGTTTGCACTGCGGCAATTTGTGTTTAATGTTAAATAATGGTTAAATCATACTATTTATACGGTAATAATATTGATGTAAGTCGCGTGGAGATCGTGCAGTGCCCTTGGGGTGTGCTCGCAATTTAATGCGACTTTTTTCTTTCGTCAAAAGTTCGCCATCTTGATTTGTGCGATTTTTTTGACTGCTATTCGCATGCCCGGAAGCGTGTGGAAATGTTATGCCCACTCAATGTTGCTTAATAAGTTTAAAAGTTGAAATAAATGCAGCAACTGATTTGAAAATAACAATTCTATGTATTACAATAGCATAATTTACTGAATATTCTAATTTCTACATAAATCACACAAACTGTAATTAAATTTAATTTTTTCGTATAAATGCATTATAAAGCCCACCTGGGCAGCATAGTTGGTAAGGTTTCGGTCTACCACGCAGTCGGACGGGGTTCGAGTCCCCGGGGTGAGCTCCCACATGTGAATTAATTTGTTAATTAATTCACACTAATTTATTCACACAATCAAATCCACACTACAAAATCACACATCAAAATCGCATCAATCGCAGTATGCGCATCCCACTACAGACGTAACAAGCAAAAACCACGAGGCAATTCAATCACACAACACTCACCAAGGAACCAACACAACAATACCACACAAAAAATCAATAATAACAACAACATAATATTATGGTTAAAGTTAAACCAGTTAGGTCGATGGCCAGGTCTACGGACCAAATACAAATAATAATAAAAATGCAATATAAAATGCAATTTTCTAATACATTTGTATGCTATTTTTGTTCAGCATTTTCATTAATACCTTCTTAATACTTACGTAGCTTTTATATTGTTTTGTAAAAAGTGCATCTTTGTTGTTTGTTACGTGATGAATATTTTAATTACTCCATAAATAATAACAAATTTAATTAAATTTTAATGTTTCAGCGATTGTAACCACACTATGACATTTAAAATCGTTCAATTAGTACGAAACAAACGTAATTTTATGCTTTTAATTGATTACCATTTAGAACCCAATCTTAACCACTCTGTTCTGTTATAAAATCCAAGAAACCTCTCAAAAGTCAATGCAATTAAAAATGTTAATATTTATACTAATTCTTACCGCTCTTTAAAGTTAATTGCCACAAAGCAAGATCGACAAGTGTGATAAGTGTTGCACATATCTATAAAATCTATCAAACTATCTGGAAAATGTCATAGGCCGTAATTTAATTTGTTGCAAGCTGTGAACTTTAAAAACTATGTATAAACTAGTCCTGAAATGTACGCTACCAAAATGCATGTTGCTGCATAAACTGCAATGCTTATTTAAATTAAGGCAGTTTTTTTTTTGATATTATAAAAACAACTTCGTGAAGTTTGATGTTCCAGTTTCCAATGCTTGGGCTTAAAGTAGTACATGCGCACAAACGCCAAGCGTCAAGGCCGGGTCTCTTCCATTCAATCCGCTCGCCGATTCCATCGGAGAAGTGAATCAGTTTTGTGCGACGAACCACTTTCGATTTCGTTTTTCTTCCAAGCGCGCCGTGTAAAAAAATGCAGCCTACCGGTTATGTCATCATCATTCATGCGCATAATAATATATAATAATGTTCTCGTTAAATCAGCGCGTTTAGAAGACGTAGTCTGATTGTGAGAAGAGGAATCGAAAATTGAGAAAAATTATCGATAGATTATAGGGAATTATCTTGAAGGAGCTATGAGAATTTGAAATTTGGACGAGAATGTTTTTGACCACATGACTGAAGTAAAACTAAATATATTCTCATTGTTTAATCCATATTTTCATAAATACTGCGATTTTAAGATTGAGACAAAAGGTTTATGGAATTATGAATAATGGAGCTTAGGAATAAGATACATATGTTCTGGAATGAAGAATAGAAATTACTATATTTGAGACTACACGTTTATTGTTATTCATGGTAACGCCGCACAATGGCTAAAATCAGTGTTTTTGCCCGTCATAAGTCATTTTGAAGAATTTTATGTAAAAAATATATGATTTTTCGATTGTACTGTGAAGTAATATGCTATTTAATATGCTACCAAAGAGAAATTTGCATCATTATGATCGTTTGCATTAATTTAGGGAGCGTTTTAATTTGGCAACAATTAATGATAAAGACAGAAAACGCTATTTAAATGATCTTAAAATGATTTTCAACTGCCCACCTGGGCAGCACAGTTGGTAGTGCTTCGGCTTACCACGCAGTCGGACGAGTTCGAGTCCGCCACTACAAAATTCACATTCAAGAAAAAGCCACTTCAATTTATTCACACATTAATCAAGAATCACATCTTACGATGCCACACACAATTCACACCATGATGTACAATGCATTCTGTGTACATAAACTCAACATCAACACGGAGAAAAATCGGCGTCATACTACTGTATGCATCACCATAATATCATCATCAATATCACCTTCATCACAACATCACAATAACAACAACAACAAAAAATTGTAAAAACATCACAATACATATCATGTACTTGAAAAACAATAAACAAAAATTGGTATATCAATGGCTGAAGGACCAGTTAGGTCAATATTAACATGTTTTGATTTTCAACTATCAAAACTTTATATATAATGTGAAAGAATTTTTTCTTGAATCATCTCTGGGATGGTCAGAAAGTAGATTAAAGAAATCTATACAATAGAAGCTTCACTTTGTACAATTGTATTAAAATTCTCTACAAAAAGAATCTGACCATAAACTGTGTTGAGGTTAAAGAAACATAAACTAATTTCCAAGTACATAAAACTGAAGTGTGTTAAAAACCAGCAAATAACCCATTTTAGAATATGAACAAAGTGCTGCGTCCATGAATGTGTTTATGATAGACGTAAATCGTGAGCAATTGAATCGACGACAATAAAAGAGATAACAGAGAGGCCGGTAGCTTTGTGTCTGTTGTGTATGTGTTCGTGTGGGGGGTCATCCCGGCGAATAATCGTCTCTATTGCTATCAACGCTATCAGTCTATAGAAATATATGAGACGTATGGACGTGGAGGGCCATACACCCCTTTGATTTCTACTCTGAAATTCATGTATATATACAAGGTGTCTCCCAAAACAAGTCTTTACAATTCTTAAATAAACCATGCCGCAAAACTATCTTCCTATTTCGATATACTTGGAAAACATTTACCTATATGATTAGTAATGTTTATATCTACTTATAGAAGTTGACTAAGAGAGGTTTGTACATGCTGTATAAGTTTTGCCAAATATATGGATAATTGAAGACAGCAGTGAGCTGTCGGCCGTTTGTCATATTCAAACCGCCTCCGTTGCACTTGTATTCATCACATTGACGCACCTCTCACACCCCTATCGGCCGGCGGGTGTGGTTTGTTATCGCCACGGCAATGCCATATGTGCCGCATTAGAATATGCGAATTCGCGCAGATTAGTCGAGCATATCACGGCGTTTGGCGTTTGAAAGGATTGTGTTGCATGGCAGAACGTCACTCGTATCGCTGGCGGTCAATCGATGGCTATTATTGACGTCACACATAGGTGGATAGATCAACAATTATCCAGTATTACCCGAACAATAAGACTTTTTCATTTTGCAGCACGCATTAGAAGTACAATCAATCATACTAAGTGATTAATTTATCGGATTTGTATTTTCTTTATTATTATTTGTAAAATTATTTTTTTTATAATTTATTACATGGGCTGAGAATTTAATTTCAAGTATGTTCAGCTAATCAAAACAATGGTAAGTAATTGAATATAATTTATCGTAACTCACAGTTGCTTAAATTGACTTATATCACTATTAAAAGAAATAAACTATGTTTAATAGATGTCAGAAAGTTTTTGATACAAAATAAAGGGGGCATATATACCTAGCAGGGTTAAAAATAACGAAGTTATAACAACAAACAACACTAACGTTCACGAAATATATCAAACACTACAGAATCCTTGCTGCGAGGGCTATCAAGGGGTTAAAAAAGCTGCCATTAATATCGCTAGATACAATCAAATTTCTGCAGTTGATCAAACCATAGAGAGTTAATGCTTTAAAAGAAATCGCGGTTCTACTAAAAGTGAGTGACCTTTATAAACTTGAGAAAAAAAGCCTATTGCAGCTTCCAACATATTCTGTTTCCGCTTAAGAGGCCGTTGTACATTTATAGAAGATCCGATGACTTACTTCGACTTCACAGATGGTGTATTCCAGGAGTACAAAACTTCTAGAGATGCCAAAAACTGAAAATTTGTCTAAATTAAGTTCACGGATGTACCTCCATTCCAATCTAATAAATGGAAAAAGACTAATCAGAAGAACAGCAGCCGAGTATGTTGAATGACTGTTCATGGGTTCCGTCACACTCAGTGCACCTATTCATTTTTCCATGAATCCTGTCAAGATTGCGTATACAAATTCTGCGAACACGCGACCACGTCTATATCTGTAAGAAAGTTGGACTCTTCGAAGAACTGATAACATGATACATTACTAGTCAATGCTTTACTTTGAGCAATATAATTATTAAACATGTATAGATGACAGAAAATTTATGACTATCAACTTTATGTAAATAAAATATGAATTATATCCCAAAGAGTATTTATTTATTGAATTGATTTATGTAGCAATGAACTTTCAAACTCGTTTTCCTCAAAACAATGTATTTTCGAATTGATAACCAGAATATCTCGAAAACCTCTGAACTGATGACCTTACAATCCTTTTTGGCTATTGCATTTATTTCTGAAACGAATAAAAAGGCAACGTACGGTAACCTAAGCTAGACCTCTAATCGAACTTTATTATATCTTGCAATTTTATACATTAAAACTATAAACGTATATAAATTGGATTTGAAACTATCGAAGGGACAATTCAACATAAAATTAATTAATCTACCTTACGATAAACTAAATAATCGAATTAAAGCAACTTGACTTTATTAAGGGTACTTTATCCAAACTTGCAAATTTTGATACATTTTTACAAATAAAAATAGCAATTTATAAAACTTATGTAATCGGATGTTACATATTTATTGAACTGTTACGAGTAGATGTATAAAATGTATCTCACGTCGCTACCTGTCTAGTCGAATTCCGCCTTGCTGCCGCCAAAGTCGTAATCCTATAAAATAACAAGATTCGCGCCGTGAGATTAGTAGATTTCGCCAGCGCTCTTCGATTAATCACAGTGTCGGTCGTCTTCAAATAGTTGCGGACTTGACTCATAAACACACCTGCCCGTCGACTCGTCGTAAAAGTAGTTTCTAAATCTGCACCTCGCACTTCAATTAGCCAGTCGGCCAAACCACGCCAATCGATCCAATTAAATGAAATTGTACCCCTTTTGAGCATGTTTTCGATACTGACGAAATGTGCTACAAACCATGAATGGTGCTTCATTTGCAATCCCGTTTCGTATCAATCGTTTGCACGTAATTATTTATACATTAAAATGCAATGCGTGTTTGAGTAGGATTTTTATGCTTTTTTCTTCATCATAGTAAGAATAAAATCGGTTCGAAAGACCAGAAATGTGTCGCAAAAGCTGGATAAATTTATGAATGACTTCAAATTCAGGTTGTAATTGAAAGCTCGTGAATTTAATCCTGTTTTATACCACCTGTTTTATAAAGTGAAATTATTGGCCGTAAATTCGCTTTGGAACAGTACTTAGAATTGTTTAAGATCCGAAGTTTTTACTGACACCATAAATTAAGAATTGTGTAATGAGTTTGAGTGTCACTTGTAAGTAAGGGTTACCATAATTTAATTAAACGTCATTTTTAGAGGCATTCGATATAGAAAAATTCTAATCCTGTGAGGCAAGATGTAATTTCTATCAAGTAATGAACATTTTTGATTTTACAAAAGTTGCATTATTGTTGAATAAATAATTGAAATAAATGGTTGAATAATATAGTAAATTGTGATTCCTTTTAGAATAATCAATCTTTAAATCGTGATCACCAGTATCTTTATTTGTATTGCACGCCAATTTTTGCAGGCGTGTTCAAATGAAAAATGCGATACATGAACAGCCAGACGCCCGAACCTGCGATTACCATATATGGTTAGCTGATATCTTGCACTGCGAGGTTCAGTACTTATCCTTTTGTGTCTTATATATTTTATTGCATTTTTTATTCACCTGAATGTTGGTCATTTGAATAATTCTTTTGTAAATGTTCTACTACTACATTCTTAGGGAGAATATACAGCTTTTTCTCTTTGACTTTTCAAATAAATCATCTTTTAAAATTTATTATGTTATTATTTGAATGTTCACTCATACTTTTGCCGTTCTGCAGCCAGTAATGTGATCAGTTTAAGTTGATACACAACCTGCTTCTTTTATGTGGAGTAAATTCTGGTTCAGAGGGCCTTGTTGCAAAGATCCATAAATCAGCAAGAAGAAGAAGAAGAAGAAGAAAACATTCATTTTCAATGTTTAATTTTCTTAAAGATTGTTATCTTAAAATTGTAAATAACGAAGGAAATAGGTAGGAAATGATGAAGATACAATCGAAACATTTATTGATTGACTTGATTTAATCTTCGACAAATTTGTAAACAGATTTTTCTCAAAACAATGTTACTCAAATCGAGAATCAAAATAACTCGGAAACTTCTCAACCGATGAAGAAATATACAAAAATAAAAATATATAAAACTTAAAAACGAATGAAATATGAATATATCAAGGGTTTTGGTACAAGGTTCGCTGGATTATCTAATTTATTATAAATGGTTAAAGGTTAAAACAAATTGCAATATTCAGCGAAAGTGTTGCTGATTCTACACCAAAATTAGACGATTCGATCTAGAAAAAGATGAAAGTAAACTAGAAGATTACATATTCAATAAATTTCTCAAGTATTTGCTGTGTAAACGACATCACCGACTGATTTATTACTTTAACATTTCTTTACTTCAAAGATGTTACATATTTATGCATCTTATAATGATTATTATGTGTTTCTACTCTTTAACTAATTTTAAGTCTGAGGTCCATTTATAAACTATAATGAAAAACTAAGGTGCGTCCCAAAGTTGTCTGACGACTCTCTGACGAGCAAAATAAAAAAATGAGAGTTAATTTGTTACACCAATTTTCTAAGTATTAGTTTAGCAAACTGTGTAACTAATCCGTGTGCCTGAATGACGATAACTGTCGGTATTTATAGCGTTTTAAGCTGTCGTCATCTTTTACATAATATAATTTAGTGTTTTAAATTGAAAATTATGTATAACATTCAATTGTGCTTTGACGTACATAAAATCACAAGTGAAAAACGAAATTAATGTTTGAATTATATTGAACTTATATTTTGCCTAGTTACATTACTGGTTGATTGTTCAGGAAGCTGTGTGCGTGAAAAAAGTATATACAAGAAGTGGCTTATGATTCGTCGGGAAATTCCGTAGTAAATGGAAACATTTTCGCCAATGTAACGTTTCCTCCTAAATCCACCAATCCGTTGCAACTAGGGAATATTAAGCGTTGCTATTGGTGGTTTTCCGTGCGTTGTAACGATTTGCTCGATGTTGCAAAGGGTGGTAGGGAAATCTGCGCACATTTCCCAACGGAAAACTGTTGCAATTCGTTACTGAGAGCACGACGTTGTGCGCACGTTTCTTATCGATCCAGTATTGAGGTTACGACGAATTACGAAGAAAATTGGTGTTATTGTTTTGCTATTCATAAAATTTTAACATAAAAATCTGGATAACTGGAGTTATCTGCTTATTCTTATAAATTATATTTAACAGTATTTCCGTACGATATAATATGTAAGTTTAATTTTTTGGATCTTAAGAAAAAAACGGTAAATTCCCATTTTGTTAATATTAACATACAAGTCTGTAATTGTTGGCATATAAGTTTACATAATCTGAGGTGTGCCTTTATGAATATTGGAAATTATTCAGAATATTTAATAAATTTAGCAGCTAGCGTCCTCTGTGAGCGAATTGTTGAATTATGTTTAAGGTTCGTCCAGATTACACAAGCATATCTAGTAGCATATATTACACAACATAAATTATTACCAAATTGTTAAATTTGATTCTAAAACATTTTATTTAAATAGTTTATTAATAAATTGAATTATATGCTTATATTTAAACGTGTTTTTTCTGAAAATGTTCTATTTTTAGTAGAATAAATGAAACTATCGCCCTCTCGTGATGAATTACCGCCTTCAAAGGTCTTCGGTCAACGGAGTATAACAAGTTGCATATCATAAATGTTAAAAATCATTTTTAAAATTTTTAAAAATTTAATTTCATTCAATAAAATATAACAAGCACTAAATGATAGAAAATACATGCAAATAAAAAATATGAAACTTTTAAATAGTGGAACATAAATGTTTAAATTAAATCATCGTAACTAAAAATACGAATCTAATTATATGCACCACAATTTTTCCAATTAGGGTATCCGTGTATTAAAATCAATGGAAAAGTTAATATCATTATATGTTAATATCATGTTATATTTTATTTACCACACTCTGTGCACATAAAGTAACGTAAGCCTTAAGACGGTTCTTATATCCTCAAGAGCATCTTTCTTCAGCTGTTTTAAAGCCTTCACCAAGAGATGTAACATGCAAAGCATATTTATTCCTCCTGTTTCCTTTTTTCACTTTGAATTTATACAACTGCGTGTATTTAAATCTATTTATTCATATTGAATAATCTACATAAGCACAATCCAAGTTCAGCATGCATATAAAGACATCCCATATTGCTTTATTTATATAAATCTTGAGTGAATTCTTTGTTTTTATTGCTTGTTTTCCCGTGATATTTATTATAAAATATATATTTGATTTCAATTACTTCTCATTGAATGCAATTATACTTGAAGATTTCGAAGAACGAACAGATGTACTTAATTTACATCTTTCAGACGAATAAAGCTTTTAAGAAGATATTCATACATGCATACTACGATATGCATAGATGCTTAAGCATAAATGTGTCATAAATTACCCGAAATAGACATTAATGGCGCTGATAATAAAATATTTCGCATCGACATCACTAGATAGAAGTTATTTCCCAATTAAAGGGCTATAAATTGAAGAAAATTTAACGTTTATTTGATTATTTCTATGACTATTATTTAACTGCTTCTTTAAGTTCAATTATTGCCAAGATAAGCAATCCTATTGTGGGCAACAATAGTTTGTTGCTCTCGCGTGAATTGTTTAATGGCGAAGTACATCTTGTTCATTGGATTGCGCGTTTTTTCGCGCTTTGCGCGCAAATTCCCGCAAGTTTACGTACCGAACGCAGCGAGTATCACCATTCATTTGCGCCTTCGTTAGTCGTGCACAATTTGCACTCAAGTAACCGTACGCACGCCAACCGAACAGCGACTTCTTTTCGCTTTTAGCCTTTTTTGCGTTTTTTGTATAATGCTTATATACATATAGTAAGAGCAAGAATATTCACACTTTATGGTAAGCGTGGTAAACTTAACATAAAGTCGGTGTATGTGTGTCTAATGAGAAACCAAACGAAGCTCGAATTCGTTATGGATTTACATGTTTTTTGCTCTTTTGCAACGCTCCAGCCGCGCTGACAGAAGGCTTAGGTAGGAAGCAATTAAACTGAGGAAAAATCGCGAAAATTTCCTAAAGTGTATACGGAGAGAAGTATCATGTGCAGCATAATTGCAGTCATTAGTTTGCATTTTAAACTCTCTACATTCTTGTAGAATGCTTGATAAATGCTTATATCCGATAGAGTTTACTTTTTGGTTAGAATTTTATTTGTTTAATTATGTTTATAATCATATTTAATTACATCATGAAGTGGGGTAAAAGACGCTCGAAATGTGCATAACTTTTGTTCTAACAGACAAAGATTTGCTTAAGAAGTTGTCTGCTTTTCTTTTGTTTAACATTGGTGGAAGTAGAATTAAAATAAAAATACGAAAACAATATTATCAGGGGTGTTTGTAACAAAATATTTCACCTCTAGTATATAATGTTAAGTTATAAAAACGTCTCAATATTGCTGAAAAACAGGGATTGAAGTAAAGCGAGAATTGTGAAAAGTCTAATTACGCTTTTTAATAGCTAATCGAACATTTTCTTGAATTGAAAATAGGAAAACGTGCTCGACCTGTCCATGAAATAACCGCTTATCGCCATTCGCATAACTTAATCGTACATTAAATGCAATTTCAAATAACTACAGCTTCGACATAAACTTCAATCGTCGTAAAACCAAGCAATATATTCAAAACCAAAACTAAACAAACGTGAAATACCATAAAATACAAGCGAACGCATAAATAATGATTTGTTCTTGGATAAAACTAAGAGACTTTGTTTAAAATTCAATACAACGAGGCTATCGTTCTACTTTAACGCATAATGTTTACAATTATCGATCCTTGCAAGACAGGTGAGCACATAGTTAACCACTATTAATCTTGATTTTTAATTTTTAAATAAAACTTACTTTTATAGCATGATTTCAATATCTAAAGAGCAAATGTTTATACGAAGAGAAACTGTTCTGTATGGCGAAAAATAAGAAACATGCTCGTGGTGTTGAAGAAAATCCCTTGTCGTGGCAAGAAATAAATTGCAATATTCGCCGACCTGGAACAGTAAAAAACCGCAAAACCAGACACTTCACACTTGGCGAAACTACAATCATTAGTTATTTCGCGCCTCATCCCGTTTTTCCATTCGCGATCCGCTCTCTTATCCACTCCTTGCTTATTTGCAATAGATTACTGCTTGGATCGTGGATCTGTCCGCGATCTGCAATAATCTGTTCCGCATAAACATGAAAATTAAACATATTCCATGCGCGAGTTGATCTGAAGTGTCGTTGCGCGAAATGCAAATAGTCGCAACGTACTATTAGTAATTTTATCGTTAAAACTATAACCGTTGCACCGTTAGGCTGCGCAACGCTACTGTCCGACAGATGGAGTTGCGTGCGAAGCGCGTTGCCTTAGAAATTCCATCATTATTTGCTCAAGTGCCCAGCCGCGCGCGAATTCCTCGCGCCTGGGCGAATTCATTACGCTAATTGTCGCCGAACGGAGCTTTGATCGGTGCGCGCTGTTTTTAATGTGACTAATTGCATAAATAATTACCGCGGATTAGACTTATATTATGTTGTGAACGGTAATAAATCACAGCTGGTGTTTATGGGGTTTTTCAACTCGTGTTTCTGATTGTTTCCTGTTTTTTATTTAATAAGTATTTTAATAAATATTTATGGTAACATGTAGATGTGGTTATCATTGTTTCGTAATATTTGATATTATGTTATTACTTTCGATAACTGATAGCAACCTGGATAGATTGTATAAGTCATGTATAAGTATTTTAACAACTTAGGCTGCGGTATATGAAATTGCCCACGTTTCTCAAAGTATCGTTTTCACTTTATGGCACATTTCAATGAATTAGAAACTAGGCAACTTAATGTACTGGAACTTAAAGCTCTTAAGCCTATAACTTCACAAATTTAAGAGCGAAATAAATGCAGGCAACTTCTCCAGCGTAGTTATGCCCCTTATTCTCTTCTACATTGCTGAATAATAATTTCAAAAATAATCTATACAATGTCCTGCACAGATTCCCTTCATGTAGAAACCTATTAATATGCTAATTTTAAAATTCTTAAAACAAGATATTTGTTTTATGCTATAATTAAACATGGGCCAGGATGGAGAGATTGTTATGGGACGGAGGAAACTGTGGATGCTGACTTATGCCGACGATGTAGTTCTCATGGCAGCGGATCGACAAGGTATGCAGGCTGTGTTACGGAGGCTTGAAGATTGCATGGACAGAAGGGGATTGACTGTAAATGTTGCGAAGACCAAATGGATGGAGTGTAGGAGACCATGGGTTGAACACATAGGATGGGTACAGGAGAAGGCCAGAAAAGCTTGGGCAATGATCAAGGGAAAATGGGGGAAGTTGTGGGGTTATGCGAATATGGGACGCATGTGTTCTGCCTTTAATAATGCATGGAGTGGAAGCCTGGGGGTATGAAACTTTAATGGTCCTGGAGAGAGAGAGCACATGAGAGTCATAAAGGATATAATGGGGCAAGAAAGGACCACCCCAGCGTACATTGTGATGCTGGAATCAGACAGGAAAAGCTAGGCATGGGAAGCAATGGGGAAAGTGATTCCATATGAGAAGAAGGTACGTGATATGGATGACGGGAGGGAAGAAAGGTATATATGGATATGGTGCAGCACGGCGGGTACGAACAGATGGAGAGAGCGACGATGTAACGCACGTTCAAAATAGTTGGGTGGGCGGAGAGGATGCTAAATGAAGGTATGCCAGTGGAAGAAATGTGTAGGAGCATTAAATGGAAGGTAGAGGAGCAGGAGAGGCAGGGAGAGATTAGGAACATTAGGTATATAATCCTGGCTATAAGGAGTGGCAGGTAATCGGGAAGGTTCCGCAATATGTTATGAGAAGAGATTTGAGGGATGAAGAAGAACGGTTAATTGCAAGGGCAATATGCAACCGAGGAACGAGGAAGGAAAACATGGATGCCAGAGGAATATAGAAGGTGTGTTATGTGCAATAGAGGGTGGGACACTTGGGATCATTTGGTGAGGGAATGCGAACGAATGGAGGTGTTGGGAGAAACAGAAGGAAAGGACCCAAGGGCACTTGCTGAATGGTTGTGTGAGACAGGAAAAGGGATAGAGTGGATACGGAGGGTGTTAGGGGAGAAGGAAAGAAGGAGGCGTACAGTTTAGAGCAGTCATGAGCATATTGCAATTGTTTTTTTGTTAATAGATATATTTTGTTAGTTTTTTTTTGTATATTTTATGCTAAGATTTTATGTTAATGTTTAGGAAGAAGAAGGTGTATGTGCATGGGTATAATATGCCAATAATAAAGGTTTCAATAGTAGTAGTAGTAATTAAATACGCAAAACATCTACTATCATGGACATAAAATAAATTATATAATAGAATAATAAAATCGATGGAGTAAACTGTTGGTTATTGGTAAAACAAGACGGAATATTTTGATGCGAACACAAAATTTCAATGTTTTACGAATGACAATGACGATGGCGAAAGCCGGAATGTACATTGTACGAATTTATGTAAGTTAAGTTTTGTTGAAATTATGTGTTCAGATCAAAAAAGAATAATAAATCTTAATAAAATAAGACACATTAAGGATACAGATATAATTGTTTTAAAT
The DNA here is from genome assembly GCA_027575185.1 of Mimaenictus wilsoni. Taxonomy (NCBI): domain Eukaryota; kingdom Metazoa; phylum Arthropoda; class Insecta; order Coleoptera; family Staphylinidae; genus Mimaenictus; species Mimaenictus wilsoni. The sequence continues at coordinate 16,997 of JAODAC010051722.1, forward strand.
AATTGAATACGAAATATCAGAGACATTATAAAATAAATTCTCCAACAATAAAGTGATTTTCACACAACATACTGCAACATTTTCCATTTTCATGCGGTTTTTGTGCGGTAGGTGCGTACTTCCAAGCATTGTTACCTGCATTCTTCAGCTGTAATCTTTATTATGCAGACGGTGATTGTCGAGCATTGAAGATAAAGTGCACGTAGCTGAAGCTAGACAACATTCGCCTGTCGAATGCCGAACGCCGAAGAACGCTCTCGACCTGGACAAGTTTACGGAATCGAGGCATGAAGAATGCGTGCGTTGTTGCACTCAAACCATCCGCTGTATGTAGCAAGAAGACTAATTACATTACGGTACTTACTTATTCTTAACATCTAATAATAAGAAATACCAAAACATATCTTTTTATCCGCGAGATAATTGGAAAATCTAGAATTACATCAGCAGATCGTTCTTGAAATAAAGAGTGCACGGATGTGGAATGTAATTTTCACAATTTCCTGCCGTTAAATGCGAAAAAAAGGTTTCGGTTGAAAGCTGCTTTGCGAGATGTGGGTATCTAGGCAAACATTTCTCCATGATTGCGATGGCCCTGACAAAATCAGCTACACAACAGCTTGCACTTTGCTTGCAACACTTGCACTTTGATATAATCTTTTGTTTTCTCTTTTCAAATGACAATTTACTACAAGAATACGTGAAACTAAAGCGAGTTTAACGGTTTTCACAATGCTGTCACAGAATTTCAAGAGATGAAGTGGAAACAATTCGCATCCGCTTGCGTTTATTATTGTTTTCCCGTGATTGATTTACGCTGATTTATCTTAGGTTCAGTGATACTTTCACGCATACTTTCGATAGTTTTGCATTGTGCAAATTATTCTACATTCGTAGTGACACACATAGGCATCATTATTCATCTACTATATGCGCTTATTTTTCTTTCGTTTTCATTCCTAGATGTCGGCCTTTATTATTTATTAATCAATTATAATTTTTCTCTTCGACTGACGCATCCGAATGTCTTTGAATGACTCACATTTTTAATAACTCGCATGACAGATATTCTTATCACTGACGTTTTGATATCGTTGGAAAGTTGTTATATAGTAATTTAATGAATTTCGATCTAACGGCGTTTGCCGATTGTAACGCATGCCTGCGCCTCGATATTCCGACGCGTTCGAAGATGTTTTACAGCGCGTCCAGACTCCCGAAGCATCGATCCGATGTCTGCCACGTCAATTAAATTATCGCACGGCGATCTTGGCGTTTTTCAATTGCACGAAACAACTGTATCTGTGTGGCAATACACTTGAGAACAATGCCTAATAACTGGCAACTGTCAGTTTATCTTCTGAGGCCAATAAAATTGGTTTGTTTATGAATTGGAAGGAATTAGAGTGAAATTAATGTTGCATCAATTTTTATATACTTTATTAGGAGCAGACTGTCTTAATTTTATTTGTTTCGTTGAGGTTTTGAAGGGACAAAGGTCAAGAAGTTGCCTGTTTAACGTATCAAATTAGATGACAATTTTATGCATACTTAATAATCACAATGTTATTTTCATATTAAACAGTCAACATTTAAGTTAAAAATTGATGTCATATTAATATAGTTTTGAATTTTGTTCAACTACTACACTTTAACGACCTTAATTTTGATCGAAAATGAAAAAGTTCTTGCAACGTTTCTAAAAATGGTTTGAATATGACATTCAGTATTTTCAAGGAAAGTTGAAATTGCATGTTTTGTGTTTACAGTTTTCAATTTAATTTATAATTACTCAACAAACAATTGATTAAATGAACCGTCATTCGGTTCAGTTGGTGCAGTTGAAGTTTCATAATCGTGTACGCAATATTGAATAACGTTGGCGCGAGAAAAACTCATTAAAGTTAAGTAGACATCACTTCCTGAAAACAGTTGGCAGGAACTGTTTAAGTTGCGCATGCGACCAACCGACCACCCCCTACCCACTTAAGGTAACACCTTTGTCCCTTCGAAATACCTAAAATAAATCAATTCTTGTCCAGCATTATTACAAGTAAGTTCTTTCTACACCATTCCTATGCGCTCGTGCAGTATTCTTCTGTGATATCTATTACTCTGCTGGGGAACTCACTTGTCAGTATACCTTCTTTAATGAAGCTCCACGAATTTACAACTCGCGGGGAAATAATTTCATAAAGACACTTTGTGCATTTGGAAATACTACAGCTTGAAACTTGAAATATCGCGGGAGTTTAGCAATTGAACTATTTCCAGGGAACAAATGATGGTGGGAGCAGAAAATGCACCAGGTTTTTTACAGGTCGGTAATTTTCATCAATGGCTTGATTTGGCTTGGTCCTTGTGAAGACATATCTCATATTCATATATTCTTTAGATATCAGTTTTTCAGCGTTCTTCAAGTTACAAGCTTTTGTACTTTATTCTCATTTTCGCATTGAGCGAAAATGCTACCTGTACCATTACTTCGGAAAGGAAACTCTTGCAATTGAGTGCAAGCGTTTAACACCTTTTCCGGACTATACCGTAAAATCGGTAGCAGATTAATTATACTTATTAAAACATAAGTGTGGAAAACTCATTTGTACTTATAGTAAATAGTATATAATTATATCAACGTTCGTAAAAACTTAAAATAAGTAGAATATACTATTTTCCCTTACTTTCTGCATTATAATTGAATTAATTATCAACATCCTTTACATTGCGGTGGAAAGCGTTTTACGACCAGGCATAACATCATGTCGTGTGCCTACTCTGCGACAATAAACTCGCATCAAATCTGCATTAAATACACGTTTGAAGTGTTTTGAATAATCGCATCCCGAATGCAAATGCATCTACGCTGCCGCCGACCCAAAGCTGACAAACGCAGTCTATAAATATGCGCGTTTGAATGAAAACTGTTGCGATTTGGATTCAAATGAGCGGCCTGTGTGTGCATCTTTCACTTCCTACATTTTTTTTTCGGCACGACTCTGTTGCAATACCATACAGACGAAACGAATAAAATTTATGCCTTTCTATTGCTGGTTGCATTTGTGCATTTGGGTCATGATTTTGGATGTGTTGGAAAAGTAAAATATGGGTTATATTTTATTATATACGATTTATGATTGATATTTTACTATTGGGTGAGAAAGAAGATTATTCCGCGGCAAAACTTTATTTTTGATTAATCCGAAATTGTGGAGTTTTTAGATCATATAAGGTATTTATCACTTACAATTAGAAATTTTAGTATAATTTATTACAAGAAGAAGGTTTACATTTTTGTGGAATTTAATTAAGTTTAAGAATGTTGGGAACATTTTCTAGAAATGACCATAGTATGAGTTCAAAATCCTCGTGCTTTTAATAATCAATTGAGATATAAATTGTGATTGTTCGACGAGATATTAAAAGTTATTGCCAAACAATATTCGTTTGTTTGAAAAGGGACGTGTCTAGTTAGAATTGACGAACTGCGTATAGTTATCTAACAACTTAGGCAACTTCTTGAGCGTAGTTTCGCCTTTTAAGAGAATAATAATGACAAAATCGTTTGACAAATTAACATCTAACCTGAAGTTTTAATTTTACTCACAATTCGAAAATATTGGAATTGAGAACGCTTTATATGATTACAGGTATTAACTACTTAGAAATTTATGTATTATTTATTACTAGAACATTTTCACATATGATAGAGGAATTTAATTTATTTTAGAAATGCTTTGGGACATTTTATAGAAGAAACGAATGACTTGAACGAAATAAAATGAAATACATTAAATAATTTCGTCGGTTTCACTCGGCTTAAAATTAAAAACATCTTAAATATACAAATACACTAGTTCAAATATACTATATACACGCCTTGCAATGGCTTTCTTGATAGGTGCCGACGTTTATCATGCGGGTCGGTATGTGGCCGCCCTTACGACGTTTTCGTTGCACGTTGCGGGAAACAGCATTATTTAGGTTTTGACTTTTTATTGTCATTTCCCTTTCCGAGCTCCACTCGGTACGGACGCGCAACAACCGAGACTCGTACCGCGAGTACACTTAAATTGAAAAAGAACAAAAATCAAAAAATAGCCTATCTTTCAAGTTAGACCAAAATGAGATGAACGTTACCAAAAATCAAAACGCTCTTGGTTCACATTCTCCAAGGCAAGCGCGCGTATCCAAGTTTTATTTTAAAATGAGTTTCCATAAATTTCTGAGGAATTTAATTATTTCACGACAATTTAAGAAGATTTATATGATATAAAATACAAATAGCATGAATATATAAGTAAATAAAAAAGCAGCTTTCGATGATTGGGCCAAACCCAAAGCGCTGATAAATGAAATTCTTATGAAATTGGAAAGGATGTGTCGGCGTGCCCCAAGAGCGTGTCTTGTCATCTTGTGCTCATCTCATCGCGGCGTCGCGTAGGATGCGACTTGCGCCATTTTGGCGCAAGTGTTTTCACTTATTGCCGGCGGACAAGCTCGCCCGCCACGATGCACATCACGCCTAATACGCATCGTTTAACTTTTCAACTTTTCGACCGGTAAAATAAACATATTTATAGTTTATTTCCTCATAACATTTCTACCTCAACTCTCTGATAAAGTTCACGGTGTCACACTTAATCTATAATAAAAGACTTTCTTTATATATCAAAGAAAAACAATATACGGCTGGCCGCAATTTGTAAAACAAGCAACACGCTTGTTTTTATGATGTGTAACAATCGTTGTTAGACATGATTTGTGGATGTACCTAAAAATGTACCTATTAATCGAGAAAGTTCGGTAAAAGGTGTGAAGTCGCATAGCAGCAAACGTTAATAAATTTCAATTAAATTGCATACTGCTGGGCGATACGTAGATAAAACGCCGGAAAAATAGAACACGAAAGTAAATTAAAGCGTGTCTCGCTATTGCTGGAGCGTCGTTAAACGTTTTTGGGATTTACGAAACGATTAGAAATGGCATGCGCAAAACGCGAAACAAAACACAAACAGTTCAGGTACTGAGAGACACACCAGGCGGCCTGGTAATAGTCTTTAGAATAGCTTAGCAATGGGAAAATGCGATTTATCGTGAGATCGCGATGCGGCGATTAGCGTGACTTCGTTTACGCGTTTCGCAGTCGCGTTAATTATTTTGTGCTATTAGCGTTTTGCAATTTAATCGTAGGTCGGGTTCTTCTCAGATGACAAGTTCGTGTTTATTTTCTTAATGATTTTTTAATAGTTGTTTACATTTTTTCTTTGCTTCTAGGAATTTGTTATTAATATGTCTATTTTCATCATTTAATCTTTAACTTTTGCTTTTTGAAACATTTAGTTTAATTATTGCTGCTATTACCGTTAAAAAATATAGTAGATTGTTTTCTAGTTTTATTGCTGTTATAAAAACGTATAAATGATATAAAATCGGGTTATTTGTCTCCGGTGAGTGTTGCCGTGTATATTTTTTTAGTTGTTATTTGTATTTTTGTCATTTTGTTGAAATAAAGACGTTGCAGAGTTCGACATTATGTGTTAGGATCATAAACGTTTGGGTGAGACGCGCTTAACTTATATGGGGAAACTTAATTAAAAACCGGCTAACTACCGCCTAACACATGGTGTATACGTACATTTATGAAGAAGAATAAATTTATTGTTAGTTGAATTACAGTAAATTAATTTAATATGCCAAAAATGTGCATAACACCAAATTAGTGACCATATTTGAGTTTTGTAATGATTTCTTTCGAGGATATGATTGTTTAGTTACCTAAGTATTCAACTGTTTTTTTTGCGGCAATATTATTGCGTCACTTTTCTATTCTTATAATATAATCTATGATTATGGAAGATGGGGGAATCTAGTTTATCTTTTATATCGAGACCTCAAGAAACTCGGGTGAAAAAGATTCTGTTAAGTCAGGTCCCCCAGCGGGAATTAAATCTTATTTTTAGAAACCGTTATTATTGTGAATCAATTTGAGCCTTTTCAAGCCTTTCGTCCGAGAAAAAGTTCAGATCTTTGTCACAAATTGATTAAGATACATATGTTAATGCAAAAATGCGATGTTCATAAAATGTGAAAGATGCAGCATCAATTTGGATTTGTCACAAACGAGAAACAATAAAGCCTATGGTAAGCTCTGAAGCCACACTGCACGCGGAGAAAATTTTATCCGATATACGAATAATGCATATACCGTTGCAATGTTGGGTGAGGGAGAAGAGAGGCAGACTAGCGGCGAAACGTGTTACTTTACAAAGCTTCCAACCCTCCAATAAGTATTTATCACATCAAAAATAAGATCAGTCGCTTATTTGATGGCACTAAATGGAAAACGATTAAGTTTGTTTGAAACAAACAAGCGGAAGATAATCAATAGAATTTTCCAAATAAGGGCATTCAATTATGATGCCAATTTCAATCATAGCAATTATAGCATCCTCTCTCTAATGGTGGTAAGTGTAAAAATTGATTATATATAAATATATAAATATAAATATGGGATTTACAATACGCTACATTTAAATTCTCTTTCCTTCCTTTACGATTAAATTGCAATTTTTAACTAATTGCAAGTTTAATATTCCTTTCTTCCTTTATTAAAATTACGAAAAGCAAACGCAAATTGCACATAGAAAAGTTTAATCACCCGTGACATTAATGACTAAACTACAACACGATGGCATACGCACGCTTCGCACTTTTCTCACAATCAGATTCGCAAGTTTACGATCGATTGGGGATAATTTGGACCGCGACTGAGTGAAATGCGTAGAAAGCGCAGAAAGCGCGCGCAATGTGCTAGATGCAGCCGCACACATGCCCACAGACCACGCACACACGTGGTGTGGCATCCAAGATGCATTGCATTTCTATTGAGCCTTTGTGGCAAACGCGTGTCCATCAATTCCAGCCCTATTCTATCTTGGATCGACAATAAATCTGAGCGCTAATGGAAAATAAAGAACCAATTAACGAAAACGCGGTATCGATGTCGAATCAATTATTCTAGGCCTTCCAGTCTTAGTTCGCAATCTGCACACTCGATGGTCGATTGAGATAACTGGAGAGATCTTATAATTTCTATTAAAATAAAAATGGTGGATATAAATCAATATTAATTGGTTTCCTAATCTGAATAATTGTTTTTTATTCTGTTTGTTTTATTGTTAGAGGTAGGAAAATGAAATGTTGTAGTGAAGCATATGTTTGCTATAATTTTATAGATCCTCCTATTGTTGAAAGGGGATAGGTCCTTTATATGTTTTTTTTATTATTCCTGATTTCCATTTATTCTTCTTTTTTCTAACGTTCGGAAGGGAAATATCTTTATTGCCCGTCTCAGATTAGCATGCAGTTGTTAGCACGTTAGCCTTTTGACTTTAGGGTTGTGGGTTCTAGTCTGGCCCCCGAACTTTTTTTTAATTTATAAAAGTGTATCACTACGCTGATGGGAGATCTTCGGTCAGACTCGGGTTGTAAGGACGCCATCTTGGCTTCAGTTTCCTCTACGCGTGTCACTCTACCTCGTCTAGCTTCAACTCGTCCTTCACAACGTAAGTCCGCTTTTCACCACTCTGTTTTATACGTGTGCGTAATCGACACCGACATATTGCATAAGAAGCATATAAACGCCATTTTGTTAATTGTAAATGTGTTTATCTGTAACATCAGTTGTGTGAGCAAGCAGGTAAGATCCTGTTAACTCAGGCCCCGCGTTCTAAACGAGAATTAAATAATGATAATAAAACCGCGACTACTGCATAACGAAAAGTTATAGATACATACTGAGATATTTCCCTTGTGAGATTAACTTAGTTTTGAAAATTTAATACTTTTGCTACTTTTTTTTAAATCTATGTTGGAAACTATGGAAATATTTCTGCCGCAGAAACTATGAAGTAACATAATAATGCCACAAATATCAATAAATATCAACAAATTCCTACCAATGTATGTAATAAAAATCCGATTGCAACGCCGCAGAAATCGAACGACTCCTAATTTTGGAATTCCATTTGATCAATGTGCAAGTACGGACCATTCCCCTCACCTAGAACACATATTTAGTTATTTCATGACCTCAGTTTAGAAGTTGATGATTATGAATACCAGAGTATCATTTCCATGTGGAGTAGATATAAAGATGTAAATTCCATTTGAAATTTCCAATTTCCTACACCTAACATACAACAATATTTAATAGTTTTTGTCTTCACGTTGCTTTTCTTAATAACTGTGAAAATTCCTTCAATGCAAAACTCCCATTTTAAACGGAAACAGTACGGAACTAATCCAAACATCCATGAAACCGTCAAATCGCATAAACACAATTACACGTTGATTTTCCGCAAATAAATTTATTCACACACGTGCCACAAGCCGCAATTATAGCATTCTTAATTGTAGATGTACTTAATGCCGCTTAGCGCTTAAAACATTATAGCAAACAGCGGCATATCAAAATTGATAGCACGTGGTTTATGATGGAATATTAAAACTCTGTGCCATTTCCACCTAATGTGAACCGATAAACGTCAGCCGAACGGAGAAAATGCGACGGCGTTTCGTTGGGAAAGTGTGGAACTGCGCCGCTCGTCGTCGCGGTGGTCGGTGAATGAATCGTAAACAACGGTGCGCTGAGATGCAGAATATAAATCCGGGCAATTCGGAGCAATAAACGCGGACGAAGCGAGTGACACTTGAATTGAATGCCCGCCATTAGAGACCGCAACAAGGATTGTCATTGAAATGTGTACCTCTCAGAGCAGTTTGCTAAATGACAAACTGGCGAATGAATAACACGAATACAAGAATGCCTGTCGCCCAGAAGTCTATGCGAATTTAGGTCTGACGGCTTTGTATTTGGTTGTCAATCAGTAAAAAACTTTCTTACTTTCCTAAATTAATATATAAATGTATATGTCACACAACTGGTAATGCAACGTTCATTTCTTCCAGAGAACAGGTTTCCGTGAAACTTTTCAGAAAATCGTCAATACGCATTATGTATAGAGGATTCAATATTCTTAAGCACCTTTAGAGACTTCTAACGGTTAAGGAAAACAGATTTCTTTTGTTAATGCATGAAATTTGAAATTTACATTAGTAGCATATTATTACTTTCCAAAGTTAATAGAGAAAAATGAAAATATGGCACCATAAACCTCATCTATCGGATTCCATATTACACAAATTTTATTTCATAGTATTTACAATGCAGAAAATTTGTAAGAATGAAATGTTTTTGAAACTTTAGAATCTTCTGGAGCTTTAGAAAACAATATATTTTCTTTTTTTGTGTTCGACAAAATTAGTCATATTAGAAGCTAATAGATATGGAGAAGATTATTTTTGTTCTACTTCCACCGTCTGTCGACACGCCAGATATTTTCCAAAAATAATGAGAAAATTGAAAATTTGGATGCAATTTATTTTATATAAATAAGCACACTCAAGGCACTTGAGATTAACTATAGGGGCAATGGGATATCGTAAATTTTTCGAAATATAACGACCATTCACTGAGATTTGTAAGTCTGGTATAACATATTTCGAATGAAATATACTTAGATCTCAACTTCAGAGACTTCTGGAGCTTTAGAAAAACGTAAATGATTTTACTTAATACATATGTCTATTTTCAATGTGTTATATTTTATTACATCTCAAAATTAATCGAGAGAAATTAAAATATTGCACCAGGAACCCCACATTTTTCAATTTCATTTCGTTGTTCTTACAATTAATATATAGAAAAATTGTTACAATGAAACTGTTTTGAAAATTAAGAACTGAATATATTTAAACGGCTCAACTTTCTTAAACATCCTTAGAGTTTTCTGAAGCTGAAATTCCTGAAAATTGCATGCGATAATCAGTTCTAATTTTAATTTGTCGTTTACTATTACTTTTCAGAATTGAACAAGTAAAATGGACATTTGCCTTGTTACACATCGCACATTTTTATTTCTAATTTTCATGAGAAAACAGTGTTGAACATATATATCATAATTAACAGTTTGTTATACCGTCTCTAAAAATAGTTTGCAGAAAATTTCGCACGACCTCAAACATTCACAATACATCGCCAATGATTTTTATGCACTTTGAGGTGAACATTTCACCGTAGCTGCGTTGTACTCGTAGTGTTGTTATTTTTATTTGCAGACAGTTCACGAGCAAATGGCGTGAGTAAAATGTTAAATGAAATGTAATAATAGACAGTTATCGCACTCGCTTGGACGCTCCAGGGCTATTGAGAGCTAATAATAGTCACTACTACCGGTACGAACATAATCCACTAATAATAATCTGGTAATATTAACTAGCTGGTTAGTAGCACCGGCTATAAAATGAACCGTAAATCATCATTATTTCTTTTGTGAATAGTTTTGTGATAGTTTTACTTTCATTCGACTAAAAAGATTGCCAGCATTGACGCTTAAAGTTATGCTTGACTTTATTTTTATTTATATATCAAATTTTCAGAGTAATCTTAAGATATTCCTATAAACTCATGATATTCTTAGGTTTTTTAAGTATTTTCTATAAATTTTCTGAGAAATAATAACCACAAATACATTTTCAGAAATCTATAATTTTAAACAATAAAATCTACTTAGTTTATCTCCTCCCTTTCTTACAATTTTTTCTTCATACAACATCGTCGAAAGATAATTGCAGATAATTATATTTCATCCGAAAATTATAGCTATTAACCACACTTTTAATTCTAAAAACTGTTACTAAACTAATTGCACCTTTCTATTTCAACCTGTCGAAAACATACGCGTGCAGCATGAAAACGTGCCTGAAGTAAATTTGTCTGTATTGATAACGTCTTTATGGTAAAACTATTTAAAAATTTCTTCCACTAATTGCCCATCGACGTACAAATTTTCTGCATGTGCGTCTAAACATTGTATACAATTTGCCACCAGGTCACTGTTACAATGTCAAAGCGCAAAGGTTTTTGTGTTTATTGTATTATCATTACCATTTTTCACCAGGCAATCACAAACATTAACTCATTACTCATGTTGTCACTATTCATTTCCTTTCCAACCACCGATTATGTGTGACACCTTCTTTTATATATATATATATATACATCGCATCACAACATTGAGGTATTCCTTTATACTTACTTATTTCCGATTTTCTCTCAGCATGAATTGAATACGCTGTGCATCAATCTTCATAAATTAAAGATGGCGTGTAGCTTACGATAATTGTGATGTATTGGCAATGACGATCTAAGCAAAAGTACGATTAATTCTTTATAATGCTGGAGAGTTTATGGTTTTTTTAATGGCGAAACATCGGCCACACATGCTATATAAATACATATCTAATGAGGTAATTAAATAGTAAATGGATATACAGAGTCAGCTTGTGCGTTGTTGGGAATTATGGAAGTCGCACGTTTATTGCTTAATTTATCTGAATTTATGTGAATGACGGAGAAATTTATTTGCGTTTAATTAGGCTGCATTTATGTGTTATAGATATTAAATTCACAATTTACAATTTTCAGGATACGCCTGAAGGATTTAACCTATAACTTTACTTATCATAACGTAGAAACTAAAATAAAAATGAAATATGTCAGAACGCCTGAAATAAAACAAATCCAAGAAAGCATAACAAAAATGAGGGCATAAGAGTCATAACGTTGACAGGAACAAAACGATGCCGCAAGCTGGGCGACACTATAATGAAAATTTCAAAAAAAGCATGCATAACAAACTGAAGAGAAATATTTTTACGATACGACCTGTCTTGCGGGCTGTAAATATAAGACACTCATAAAAATGTGAATAAAAAGCCGAATAACAAAATTTTAAGTGTTAACGACTACCTTTAAGTTATTACCTGATAAGTCATAATGATATCGGTGCATATTTTTAGGCAGTTTGCAATCATAACATCAGGAGATATGAAATAATTTGGAGGAAAGTGTAATTATTTTTTAAGCAAATAATTACATTTAGAGACTGGCGAATCCACAGGTTACATTGAACCCATCATTTTATGGTTTAGGGTTAGGAAGATGTTTTTAAGGCGTTGCCGGCGCAAGTGGTCCTTCGAAAGGGGAGCAGTTATACTTTCTATGTTGGTCGTAACTCACCCAGGATCATCTTATCTTTATCTTACCTCCATGGAACTTCCCATTTGGTATGTCAGGGGGCTGACATACCAAATAGGAAATACATAGGAAATTATACTGCATATCCCACCTGTAAATGCCTCTCATTTTCCCCTACTTTTTCTTTGTGACCATATTAAGCGGAATCCACTATATATCCCTCAATATATCACAACATATTCATTCATAGATAGTAGCATAAAATTGCTGGAATTCATTCGACAAAAACCACATATATCTTCGCCAATTGTATGCAAACACTTGAGCGTTTTGAGGTTAACCCAGGTGGTGGACCAGTTGATTTCCGCGCGAAATTCGCCAAAATTTAGCACAGATCTTCATCTACCGAGGCGGCGCGATCAATTCTAGAACTAATTGGGTGATTATCTCTGTATTTAATGGTCGTGATTAGTGCTTTAATGATAAAAAACCGTATAAATGCGTGTACCCAGCTGAGCAGGCACAGCCATCCAATTAAGTTATAATTTTTACGCAGAACACTTGTCAGAATCGTGTAATCATTCTCCAAGTCCGTCCTTATTTGCTTTCAAAGTATATTAACATTATTTATGATTAATATAAAAGACTTAGTTTAATTGAATCTACTCTAATAGTCCGCAATTATTGAGTTGCTCATTATAGTTTTATGCGAATCATTTAATATTTTCTGAATTATTCTAATAGAGCCATTTTGATAAGATATAAGTTCAGGTTTTAAAAAGGCTTAAGTAATTTAATGAATATTTGCATTTGATGAAGTAATTAAAACACAAATTCCCTCGCCAACATTCACCGAATCTTCATTCACCAAATCCAATTGATTTCAATTAATTAAGACCTAAGAGCAGGCGATAATGATAAATGCGTCGCGTATTCATTAACATCCGTCGATTTCGTGTCTCATCAATCGATTTCAATCAACCGCGGCAGCAAAAAGCGCAAGGATCACAAACATCCGAAATATTTGTGTCACGTGTCCGCTCGTTCTCCTGATAGAATAGTTTCGTCAATATCAGAGGCCTAAAAGCAAATAATTAATGTTTGGAACGATTTAGTACGACTGAAAAGAAACGTGAAGAAGAAGAGTTTCTTCGTAAATTGATGCATATTTTAATTCCATTCAAACGCGAATATTCACTTTAATATGCATAAAAACGTGCAGAACTAAGTGTTTACGAGAGGCCACACGTCGGCAATTAATGAATATTTATAAGACGAAACGATTGAAGATATTTGGATTGGATGAATTTGCATTGGAATCGTATTAAAGAACTTTGTGTTTTTACTAGAAATAGCCCGCGACGATTGCGTTTGTTTAAAGCACGATTTCAGGTTGATTAATTAATTGCCTGTTAAGTATCACGTTTGATAATTAATTTCGGATGGCTTCCTGTGGACACGAAACTCTTTTAAATTGAAATTTTCTTGTGGATCAACCAAGTTTGTTTGTAAACAATTTTTGGCAAAAATTGACGGAATTTTCAGTCACAATTATTTCCAAAGGTGAAAAACGAGTTACGAAAACTATTATAAAACATTTCATGAACATTTCTTAACTGAAGTTAGGACTAAGAGTGTAGTTATTAGACGAAATTCCTGTCAGCTAGTTTAATTAAAATAATCTCGGATGGTAGCTAATTTAATATACATTACTATCATTCACTTATAACCCGACATTTCTGAAGGTCCAGGTGATCGGGCGAAGACCATGGCACTTCGGGGAGAAGAACATGTCTCGGATGGAGAGAGTGATTCTGGCAAGGGCGAGATGTGGGTCGGAGAAGAGAGGGCGTAAGGGATGGATGGGGCCCGAGTACACCCGGTGTGTGTTATGTGAGAAGGGCTTGGATACCTGGGAACACCTGGCAGGGGAATATGTTGAGGTGAAGGTGAAGTGGGTCTTGAAGGAGAGCAGGGGAGGAAAACGAGTAGAGGTGTGGTTGGAAGAGACAGGAAAGGGGTTGGCGTCAATCACCACGTTAGTAAATGTAAGAAGGAGGAGGAGAGCGGTATGAGAAGTGACTCGTGGATATTGCTATGATATTGCTGGGGCTCAAATTGGGTTTTTGTTAGTGGATATTGTTGTATGTACATACGGTGGTTACTCTGGCGTTCAAATTGGGTTATTGTTATTATTTGAATGTGTATTTATTTATTTGTTATTATTTTTCTTATTGTAATTTCTTGTTGTGGGATTGTAGGGGCACGAGTATGCCAATAAAGGTTATATACTACTACTACTATCTTTTAACCCTTATTAAGCAACTGACCAGTTGTTAAGCAGTTCATTCACGTCCAATACTTTGTTTCAAGAACTTGGTATTATTATATGCTTCTTTCTAGAAGAAATATTACCCTCTTAGTTGAGATTAGGACTAAGGCTGTAATAGTGGGGAGAAATTGGTGAGGAATGCCGACAAGACAAGATACATCAATATTTTACCCTTAGCCATCAGCTGACCAAATTGTACACTAGGGAACTTCATGAACTGGAACCTATTGTAATACTCCGTTAAATGTAAGAATGCTGAGCATTTCATGATGATATCTGCTGATAGACGAAATTCATGAGTTCAGCTAGTTTGATAAAATACTTGAATGTAGGCAACTTAAGCAAATTTACTATTTTTAAACCCTCAGCGATCAGCAGAACAGACTAAATACTACACAACTACGCACTACATCTCCTTCCAACAAGTTATTTGTTTCATTATCGTCAAGATACATCTATTGTAACAATTAGCCATTAACTGCCCAAACTTTACATTAGGCAACTTCATGTCCTGTAAGTCAATTCCATCTCTATCCAACACGCTTATTTTGAGGTTTCATCGTCTTTTTACAAAAGATAGATCACTTTATATAAATCGCCTGCCGATATTCCGTATCTTTCCAACTCTGTCAGTAATAGCATAATAAATTAATCCTATGTAAACTATTCCATTTGCCAATTAATTTCAACGACCTCCTGTGAAATCTAAACTGCATACTTCTGTGGCATTGGTCAGTGATATTTACGGAAGTTGGCAGAATATACGAAACGGATATACAAAATAAAACGCAGTGAAGCCAATCGACAACGAAAGTACGAATTGCTACGTCTTCCTCTCTCACAATCAGCGACAAAAATATGCAGCGCGTCGCTGCGGTTGTTTTTTTCGTAGAAAGTTTGCAGACATACTATGCTCGTGGTTTTCGACGCCACGATTCGTAAATCCTTCACAAGCGGTTGTCTTCCCGTGCGCGTTTGCATCATTCGGAGAATCGTCCGACGATTCGTCATGCTTCTATGCACTTGCGACTGATTCCGAGCGATAATTTCCGCCGAGCGTGAGCTACAACCGCGGCTCTCGGGATAAATTCCATGTAGGCCGAAATAAAAGAGGCACGCTCATAAAGTGAGCAACGAAAGTCGCAAGCAAAAACGGCACATACGGTATTAAAGTGATTTAATTGCCTTGTGTATGTGTGCATGCGGAGCTTGTTCTTTTTCTCCGGCCAAAGAGCGCAATTGTGCAATACGTCGATAGGCACGAAATGAACGACTACTTAATTTCGGTTGTTTTTCATAGTGCTAAACGAGTACGCCTAACGTGTGGTTTTGGTTAATCACTCTCTGCTTTCGCACTGACGGCTATTAATCTGGGAAGTATTCGAATGTACATACACACGAATACGTTTCGGCTGCATACATTCATAAATTAAGATGTTACGTTCTGAATATTTTCTTCCTGCGTTTGCGCAGCGCGTTGTTCCAACAACAGTTATTTACTGCCACTACTGACATCAATGTGCAGCGCATAATTTGATTAAATTAATTAACAGTTTTTATGAACGTGCAGCCTAAATGTGCAGTTATTGGTATGCACAAGCAGTATAGAAATATGTCATTGAGCTTTTTAGTTTCTTTTTGTGTACAAGCTGTGGTGATATCTTTGTATTTCTTTGAAAAAGTTCATTATTTTATTAATTGTAAGTACTGAGCGTTGTAGCCCAGTTGGTAAAATCGCTGCTTACCACGCAAGGAGTTCCAGATTCAAATCCTGGTCGTAACAATCGCTCTACTCGTTCCGGCAACCACATTAACATCTGTGGTTGTCGTTATAGAAGTCTTCTTCACCTTGGGCGAGGCTAATAACCTACCCAAAGGGGGTTAATATGCTCATAGTTACTCAAATGTAATTCTGGAAGAATGACAGGCCACAGGCCTATGCCCGTCAGCAACAAGGCGGCTTCGTTCAGAAGAAGAAGAAGTACGGAAATCGGAATTTGAATCTTTGATGCCCGGTGCGTTGCATGCAAAATCAGAACACTATTGAATATTATTATTCCCAGAAATTAAAATTTTAGATATATTATAATAGTCAGATGTCAATCAATCGTCAATTATTGCCACGAATATATACTCGTAATGCTTTTATAGTAGTCTCTGGGACGTCAACTGCGGATGCGCTCATATATGCTGAATTCATATAATCTCCAAACGTATTGCAAGCTATCTGCACTAAACCTCAGTACATGCTCAAAACACAAACATTAAGCGACAGATTATTGAACACACATATTGGTCTTATCCGACAAGGGCCTACTATATTTCCTGTGTGCAATACTGCACAAGTTCAGTATACAAAGACCTACAGCAAGCCGAATGAGTGATTCGTATCCACTTGTCAGCGTCTTCTCTCTCTCCAGAACCAAAATATCACCATTTTCATCTTCATTTTGGCGTATACTACCGAAGGTATATGTTTGAGAGTTACTAAAGTCGCAATCATGGGCCTCGGCTAAATTCAGTGAAAGGCAAATGACAACATGTGCTATATTTATCAGTACTTTTTGTGAAAAAGTCGAAGAATGTTTTTGTGATTCCAACTGGGCCGTAACTGTACATTTCAAGCCCTAAAACAATCATTGTCACAGAACTGAATCTATTGCGTGGCTGTGAGCATATATTCTGAACTCTTCTCAGGAAATGGTCAAACGAATTGCTTCTGTTAACCAAAAGACAAATGACGTTGCACTTAAAGAGTTGAAATAATGGTAATTTTCCTGTGGAAAGGGTTCATTAAAAGAACAGCATATAACGGCCTTTAGCCGACTGTAAGTGTAGTTCGTGTTTTAGAGACTCGAATTTACTTGTGAATCTTTGAAAAATGTCTTATTTTGCACTTTGAATCGTTTCTATTCCTGCCCAGTTGTCATATTAGCAAAGCCAAGCGAGTCGTAACACTATATTAATTTAAACAAAACGGAAACATGGTACCATTAATCAATTAGAAGTAATTTTAACTTTATAGAATTGAAAAGAAAATGTAGAAAAGTAAAGCAATTTACTTTCAACTCATTGTCAATGGCTGCTTGCAAACCGCAATCATGACAACTAATTTCTACTACATACCTCACGCAAATTTGTCTTCTACGTTTCAAGCATTTTTTAACCTGTTACGGTTCACATGACAATTAGTGCGGAAACACACAAAATTAGCATACGCCAAAATACGCTTAAAAGGTAGTAAACCCACCAATTTAAGCCAACTGCCACACATTTATTGCTTATCATTAAACTACTATTATGATATATTATAATGACAGTCGCGAGTTGTTCTTTCCTCAACTCGAATTAGACATATATTTAGAGATACGCATCATTGACAACCATAAAAAGCACTTTAATATGGTTTTAATCGTATTAAACGCGGCAAGTGGCATATGCATAATCAGGTGTAAACAAATGCAGTTTCTACTCGGATGCTATACCGTGTGTGGACGTATTAAATTTCCAAATTTACATCTCTACCACTTGGCGCGAGCTGATTTCCATATGCAAATCACATTTATGTGTTGTCTTTACGATGTGATATGCGTGCGCTCGCGGTGAAAATATGAAGCGTTCTCGTGCAATGGAGCATAAAAATTACAAAATTGTAGCACCCACAGGCGTCGCGTCGAGCTTTTTCGTGCATTTGGGATGGCGAATAAAACGTCCGAAAAACAACGGCGCAGGTGAGGATAAAAATACGAAAATAGAAAGGCACATGCTTTGATTCACGTGCGCGGTT
The DNA here is from genome assembly GCA_027575185.1 of Mimaenictus wilsoni. NCBI lineage: Eukaryota > Metazoa > Arthropoda > Insecta > Coleoptera > Staphylinidae > Mimaenictus > Mimaenictus wilsoni. The sequence continues at coordinate 35,216 of JAODAC010051722.1, forward strand.
TTAATTTGACAGGCTTGGAAAGAAAGTGGCAAGTTTCGTGTTGCTTCACTTATCGGCTCAGAATTAATACCTCTGTCCAAAAAATGCGGCTAGTTATGGTTGCATTGTTGGCGCTATTTTGTTATTATCTGGTTGTAAAAGTAGTGATTTAAGAAGGTAGAGATTTATTGTTTTCGATCGTTTCATCTTGTAGATGAAACGAGTACATTTATTTCTATAAAATTTTTTCATACATGTTATTGTATTTCTTGATTCATGATTACTACATTGTTTTTCTATGTTATTATCGTTTCTTTATTAGTTCTTTGATATTTCGAACGTTGTGGTTTTGAAGTTTTGTTTGACTTTCGATTTATTTCCTTTCGATTCCATAGATTTGGATCACGATTTAGATTCCGATCAACATTTTGTGATTAAGAATTATTTATTATGAATATAAAAATGATGAAAAGAAGAATACAGACCAAAAGTACAATTATTTTGAAGTTCAACAAGCCGGGCTTACATAATCCCTGATTGAAGCTATTTTTCGTAATAAAAGTCACTAGAAACATGGGATAAACGAATTTCTATTTTCTATTTTTTTCTTTATTAATTGCTCCTTCAAACTTTTGGATTTTATAGATTTATTTAACTTTCGATTTGTTTCCTCTCGATCCCATAGATTTAGAACAACACTAAGATTAAGATCAAATATTTGTGATTAAATTGTATCAATTATAAATATAAAAATGATGAAAACCGGAAAGAGAACACAAGAACGAACAATTAATAATGAAGTTCCCCAAAACGAAATTGTCTCGGAATAAAAATCTCTGTGTTCATGGAATAAACAAATTTCTATTTTTCTTTATTAATTACCATTTCAAATCTCTGGATAAATAATATTGTATTTGGTCCAGAGACCATACTGGTCCTTCAGCCTTGTTTTATTGTTATTGTATGTGTTTTTATATTACATGTTTATTATTGTGATTGTCATGTGATGTTGTTGTTGCTGATCCTTATGTTGAATTGTTTATATATGGATTGTTGTTGTGTGAGGGTGTTTAGTTGATTTGTCAGCGGTTTTTATCGTTTTTCTTGTGTGTTGAAAGTTGTGGGTTGCGCATATTTGCGATTGTTGATTTGAAGAGTGGCTTTTTATTATGTGGTTTGTATAGGTGTGCATTAATGTGAATTTTTAAGAGTTATAATTGTGAATAATGGGTGCCCACCCCGAGGACTCGAACCTCGTCCGACCGCGTGGTAGGCCCAAGCTCTACCGACTGTGCTGCCCAGGCGGGCCAAATCTCTGGATTTTACAGATTTCTTTCACTTTCGATTCCTTTCGATTCCAAAGATTTGCATCATCGCGAATCATTATCAGATGGAAATCAAGTTTTTGTGATTAGATTTTATTCTTTATGTATACAGAAAAATGAAGAGAACTGAACCTAATACCTGTTAACAGTTATTTGTTCGGAATAATATCTCTGTTGACATAGAATAATCGATTTTTCATTTCGTATTTTCTCTTTATTTGTTGTTATTTCAAACCTTTAGATTTTATAGTTTTATTTGACTTTCGATTTGTTTCCTTTCGGTTCCATAGATTTGGATCACGATTTAGATTACGATCAAATATTTGCGATTAATTTTATTCTTCATAAACCTACGAATGTATAAAAAAGAACAGAAACTATAAATCTATTAATTAATGCTTATCAATATCCTGTTTGTATATGTGCGATATGCAAGTTGGTTAAGCTTTAATTGGAATATTAATTAAGAAAATACTGTATAGAGAAAATATTAGAAATTTAAGCTTGTCAGTTCATATTGGAAATGAATATAACGTAACCAAAAGAAATAACTCCAATTAATCTAATTCACCATTTCGAATTAGTATCATTTTGTAACAAATCTCCAGCTAAATTTATTAGCATCGAACAACAAGTAAAACTAGCTCATGAAGTACTATTGAAAATATTCAATTGAAATTTCAAGTATCCCCGTATAAAATGCATTGCAACAATATAACATTCTTCCCTGATGTACCTCGTGATTGCTTTGCAGATAATAAGCAGCCTATTCACAGAATGGCTCAAAATTTATTTATCTATATTAATTAACATTAATGGTTCTATTTTTATTTAGTATTGTTTAGTATTTAGTATTAGTATTTTTGAAGTGATTTAAAAACAATGCTGTAATAACTAGCATTTGTTGTGTACTTGTTAAACCAGAGTTCGAGTTTCAGATCGTAAATCATTTTATTAGTTCTTCCGGAATCATGTCAGATCACAAAGACATTATTCGTCCGTATACTTTTCTGCAAGAAGCGTAAAACAGAAAAAAAAATGCTCACGAATATTGATTGCATGTGATTTTGTTAAATGTACATCGTGCAGATCAGTGATCAGCAAGTGTGACCAGATTGTTGTCGCAACCACCAGATCGCCTGCAACGCGCTCTAATCAACGTTATATCCAGCACTGGTTTGTTGGTAATATTGTACACGTGTTATTAACGTGAAATGAAATACGTGCGGCGCGTCGCATCGCACGAAAGCGTTGAGCTTGGGCGTTGTTATGCTATCTTTCTGTAACATCAACGCAGATATCATCTGATCGTCTCTGAACTCATCGCAACGTTCAGCATCTTAGTCTTCCGGAAGAAGCCGGTTAGTATTTGGCAGAAATGGTTGTTGGCGTATTCTAAGTATAATTAATTTTCTGACGACTATAATCAATGGTTGTAACGCCTTAAAGAACTGGCAGTTTTTGCGTTATTGATAGTAATTAACTTATGGTGAAATTAATTAGGTTTTTATTTGGTTTATCAATAGATGTAGTGAATAGAAATTGATTAGTTTTGAATCAATTTTTTGGACGAATAAAAAGTTAATTTCTTCTACGTATTGTTAGTGTATTAAATATTAATCACATCTAGAGCAAATAATTTCTTGTGAATACAGATACAAAAAGGTTCCAAAAAAATTTGTTGTGAAATGCGGAATTACAATCTATCAATACCCGATCAATTTCTGATTACAACACGTTTCACCTGTAATATCTCTTGTTACATTCATTGTCAGTCAAGTACAAGGTTATCCAGGAATCCGTCCAGTTACTTTTTGCCTGATTTGTAATTCAACCGAAATGTGTAAAAAAAAGAATAATTACACCACGCGTATGTGTGATATTAGATACAAACGCAGAAGGACTCGCACGCCATAGATTGTGTTACAAGGCGCGTGCATGCACAACAGCATGTAATATGGTTCTTTTCGGCGATTTCATACACGGGGCGTTTACTGGTCAGCGATGTGATGATGTGAGGCCAGAGTTTACGTGCGTTCGCGCTGTGTAATTTCGGCGCGCACTCGTGCGTGAGCTACCGACAAACGAAACCGAACCCGGGCCGCTGCATCTAGGCACCGAAATAGAAGAAACTGCACGGATATAATGTGGAAAAACATGAACGCGTGGTGAAGCAGCGTAGAGACACGGATGGAGAAAAAATAAACCACAAGACTACGAGTGACCGACTTGGAAAATCGTCATGTGTCCGGCTACGGTGGCTAGGTTTGAGTGAATCATGAAGAATTGAGGATATATAAAATTAGATGTTTGTGATTTGATGGTTGGTGGTTTTTACCAAAAGTTAAAAAGACGTTGCAAGGTCGTAAATAGATAAACGGAGATTTGGAATGAAACTTTCCTAAAAGCCCTATTGTAATCTTAAACTCTTTGTCCCCACAGGTCCTAATAAAGGGTAATGAATTTGGGTTCACTTCCATTTTTAGTCAGAGTAATGAATTTGGGGCCACGTCCATATTCGGTTCGATAACATTTTCTTATGTGTGTAAAGGACACGAAATTGTTAAAACATGATTGGGCAAGGCTCCTGCCCCGACAATAACCAACAAATCAAACTTCCCCAAGCAGTGCTTGTTAGTAAGATATTTGGTCAAGGCTAGTGGCAAACAGTTCTGTAGTCAATTCAGGGTCGGGGTGTTCTGTTTGGTGAACTGTGTGAACTATTTGTTGTTGTTTCAGGTTGCTATCATTACTTAATGAGAATTACAATCCATTGCATCTGTTGTTGTTGCAGGCTGATGTGAGTGAGAGCAGCCTGATATAAACTTCCAAAACGCAGCCTGCTCCTGAATATTTTCACAAGAGTCACCTGTTTTATCTCAGGTTGCTATCATGATCTAATAGGAATTACAATTCAATGCAACTGTTGTTGTTGCTGGTTGCGATGAATGAGAGCAGCCTGCCTCCAATTGATGTATACTAGGTTGTAACCTATATGAAAGGTTGTTCCTTTTTTGGTTAACAAAATACATTGGAATCAGTGTACCGGTCTCTAGAAATCCGCCTGAATTTGTTTTTTTCGGGTATTGGAGATAACTTAAACTGATTTTCAGTCATCTTATTCTCATTTATACTTTAAATAACACACAACATGAAAATTATAAGTTATACTTGCATAGAAATCGTTTATTTATCATTAAAATAATCTCCAAATCCTTAAAACCCCAGTAAGAGTGTCCATAAGAGTGTACTTAACTGAAACTAACATAAATTGTATGTTTTTAGTAGTTATTCGAATAAAACTTTATTTTAATATTTCTATATTATTAATGTACCTCTATAATCATCATAGAAGTGAACCTAACCCAATATAACCTATATTCAATACCAATCCGATTAAACTTGCAGTTATAATTTATGATCACAAAACGACAGCTATTACCAGTGCACTGTTAGATCCCCGTGCGTAATTTCTGCCTGCTGGTCAACTCCTCTCATCACCCATCGCCTGCGCAACCACAAGCAGCTTACGCATACCCTACTTATGCCACTATCATGCATCATGCATATCACGGCGTCGAAATGAAGAAGGAAATACGCGCGTACCCTCCTGGCGTAAAACTATACGCCGCACACGAATAATTCGATTATGCTGTGCATTATATCAACTTGTGTGCATGACACTTAGCTCGGCGTTATGAGAGTGAAATACTAGGCACCACCGCCGACATCTAACGAGTGCTGCGAGTGCAGAAGATTAACTATGATAGATCGGTGCGTTATTACGCAGTGCACCAGCCGGCTAGCTGCATAAGCCCTGCGTTACTATTACGATTACGACGTCATGATTACTCGATGTATTCGGATAGAGCAAATAGATTACGTCTCGGTTTACAGCCCGATGCGCACCTGCGATTGTGATTACTGGCAATGGCCGTGAGGTGTAAACATTATATCGTGTGTAAGTCTTCGTTTTTTATGGTGCTGGCAGAAGAATTAATTAATTTTGTGTTGATGTGGATAACACCTCTTAGGAGTATATTTATAATTTCGTACATTACATGTAAAAGTTATATTTATGGTAAACACTGGAATATTTAACCGGAATGTAGGTAGAAGGTAAGACGTGGTGCCCTCTACCTCATTACCAACGCCATAATGAAGCAATATCTGCAAATCAGGGAAAGGGTCGCCTTACGTACTATCACACGTATCAGACACCTTTCTTCCATCCATTCAACCTTCTTCTTTATCCAGAAACCGGAATAGCACCAATCCTTGTGCGTCGTATTATTCAAGCGGATAATCAAATGAAAACACTTTGTAATTATTTTTCTCTCTGTTACTTTGTTGAAATAAATATTAATATTATATTATTATACGTAATAATTTAATTCTAAGTATTTCACAAGCCAAACCAATAATTCAATTTATAAAACTAGCTCCAATGTTTTATAAATTGTTTGATTGTTGATGTATTAACTCCGCATTGGTTAAAATGAACTTAAAACAAACTAAAACCTTGTAATTTCATGTGATTACATTTTTAAAATATTTAATTATCCCTCGGACGAACGAAATGAATAGCCCCATAAAACGGCGTTAAGAAAAAGGCGAAAAGGCACGAAGTCCAAGTGAAATTTTAGAAGCATGGCAAATACCAAAGTGTTGCAGCTAAACCACACAAAATGTAATTTATTAGGTGATTGTTAATGATTGTCGTGAAGTATTAATAGCTATAATTTAGCACTCGACCAGCGCGCCGACTGAAAGACCACTAAATTCCCACTAAAATCCGGACGAAAAGCCATTTTCTCGCACGTTTTGCAGATAGCAGTAATCACTGCAGTAATCATTTTTTTTTTCTCGAAAACGCCTTACAGTACCAAACAACCGTATACATTGAAACGCGTCTGCGAAAGCGCACCACGTCGTGGCTCTCTATTTCTAATCATAATAATAGCTTATTTGATAGTTTTACAGTTTTAGCACAGAGATATTAGATTTTCATTAGATTGCGCTTTTCTTCGGCGAGTTTAATGCATCCAACATAGTACTACATCGGTAAGCATAAACTAATGCGTTCGTTTTTTTAAAAATCGTAAAATTAATGACCACACTCGGCGCGCACGTATGCACGTAAAACGCGCAGAATGATTTTAATTGCGAGTACAGCATAATTACGCCATTATTGCATTAGCATTAGCGGATACGCTAATTCCACATCGTATGTTTAGCGAAATGCAATCAAGGGGGGCAGGACGTTCGTTGGGATGAAAACGAGTGAGTGAATGAAGAATTTTACGTGAATCATCAATCATGTTGGAATGTTCGACGTGCACGAATGGCGTTTTCCACGGTTTTTTAATTTGGATTGGAACTGTTTTAAATGGAAATAGGACACATATTGTTACAATGATTACTAAAATATTCCATTTTGATTGGTTAAGTTAAATTCAGTTCAGTGAGATTCAAAGAGACATTTCTAAATTTCTGAAGCAAATTAAAACTTGGTTCATAATGAGAGCAGGTGACGAAAACTGAAATAAGCATGAAAACACGCAGTCAAGCAAAGAAAATCCACCATAATGCGATTTAAGTGCGTTCCACATGAGCACGTCCAAGTTAATTTCATCCCAGATTGATTTTCCTCTATTTGCATTGGATGATAATCATCGAAGAAGACGCAAGACGATGTTGCACACTTGTACGCCCTACGAGTAGAATTAAATAAATTACTGCATAATGACGCTTATTGCTGAGTACACGTGTGCACACGGAACACTTGAAGATTGTCGTTAGTCAGCTACAGCTTCCACGTACATGTTATGTTACACTGTGTGCCAACTGGATATCCGATCAGGGTAAAAATTCGCAAAGGGACATAAACATAAAATATAAATAAACGCAGAGTTATTAAGAGTACGGACGGTGTTAAGCCGTCGCCTAGTATATCACATTGTTGGCGCGGAAATAAAAAGGAAGAAAGTTAAGAGGATTTGCAGAAAGTGCGATGCAGTCGAGCGTGCAGTTGGCGGACGTGCTCGCCGACCCGGCGAAGATGATGCTCGCGAGACGCACGGGACTTCGTGCTGTTTGCAAGACAAGTCATTCCTGTGCGGTGGGCATGAAACACGTACGCGCCCGAACAACAATCGCCATTGAATGGTGTTTGTTCGCACAGCGAGATGTGCGGCAAACGTGCAAATTTCTAATGCTACCGTAAAGGGCCTTTCACACTGTGAGCGATGTAAGTAAAATTGAAATATCACTAAGTCATGTTCAATGCCAGAATGACGATTGTCATATCTATTTGTTTATAGCGCAAACGTGTACATAGTGGGCACACGCGCTAATTTTCATTTTTCGAGCGATAAGTGCAAACATGGATATGTAGCGTGCAACAAGAATACCGTAATGCTATTTTGTAGCGTATCGAGGAGTTGGTTATGATAATTTTTCGTGGTATCTTACTTCTCTATGTAGAAATGAAGAAGTGAAATGCCACGAAAAATGGTCATACCCGAATGCTGCCGCAACGCTCGGCGAAAACGACGGAAGGAATCTTTATGTGGGCATCTCTTCTAAGAATCAATGTATAAAACATAAGAGTTGAAGGAACATCTCGACAAACGTCAGCAACTATTAGGTAAGCCACTGAACAGCATCTGTATATTTGCCATTATTCTAATATGATTATATCTATCTCATAACTGTACAATAACAACAATAACGAGCGTGGGAGCCCAGTTAGTAAGATGCTTAGCGGTCCCAGATACAAATCCAGGTTGTGTTCATCCCTTCTCCCTGCGGTAACCACACTGATATTTGTGGTTATCGATATAGACGTTTCCATGCTCAGCGACTACGCCGATAATTTCGACATAAACAAATATTTGTGTATTTTAAACGCACCAAAAACGTTCCACATTCCTACTTACTTACTGAAATCTTATTTCTTTAGCATACATTATAAAAGTACCCTTACATTCAGAAAATATCTCAAACGAAATTAATACCAGCAATAAAGTGGAATTAATAGATTTCTCTAGGAAATATTACTAATGTTCTCTTTGATCTACGACCCGAGTAATTGTTATAATATTACTAAAGAAAAGATGAAGAGATACAGTTATTGTTATAACCCATGTTTTTATCTTTGAATCTAAGTAATCTTAAGTCAACTATCCACTTAAACCAAGAAAATGTTTCAAGATTGAAAATGGACTCGACAATATGAAACCAGCAAACGTAAAAATGAGAGATCTTCGTGTGATAAGCTGTCAAGTATATATTAAAAATATTCGTAGCCTTAAGAAGACTTTAAAATACTAAAATTTATGTTCCGAAATAAGTTGCTATAAAATTTATCTCCTCAGATTACTAATGTGTTCTAGTGCGCTGAGTGAACTCTTGGTGAATTATAATGTAATTGGTTAATTTAGGTTTATGTCCCTTTGACGTTAATTATCATCAAATTTTGTTCTTATACACTTGTGTCTGGAACACAGCATATTGAAGCATGTAATTTCCGCAGAGTAACAGTCTAAGTGAGTAATTACGATTATGCGTTACTGCGCAAGCGCATAACACAATGTTTGCCGGCAACAGCAGCACATATCCACAGAGCGGAAGAATTAAAAAATGACGGTTTTTACTACTAGGCATAAATTAGCTGGTCTAGCTAAGATTAACTGCCGAGGCGCACTTAGGTTTATATGTTCCTCAGAAGTTTGCAATGTGCAGGCGTATGTATGAAGCTGTGAGTGATGAATAATTGTTTTACTTGGAAACGAACTCGACAAATTATAAACATAAAAAATTGTAGACATGTTTTTATTGGCATCTTTTTCTATTTTACTGATACCCATCAAACATTTTTGAACAAGGAATAAGGTAATTAAATTCTAATTAATTATGCTTGAGGATCAGGAATTTTGTAAATTTAGAACGCCACTGAATGGCTCAAGTGACTGTTTTAAGTCGTAGAAAAAGATGATAAATGACTGAAAATAACGCCAATTTGATGCTTTCTTTTGCCATAAAACGAGCAATCATAAATCATGTTAAAATTCAACTCATAGATTTAAATTTTTAAATTATAGCAGATTTCAAATTCTGATAAACAACTTTAAAATTGAGTTGTACTTGTTTCTGACAATAAAATTGCTACACATTTGTTCGTATTCTTGTTTTACAATTAGTTATAATCAAATTTTGTGAACTTTTTCGTATACAATTTTATATAATTTACCCAATTATTTATCATTAAAAATGTGCGTGTTTTTGTTGTAAGAAAAGTGGAACGCAAATTAATAACTAGCAAAATTATAAATATGAAATTTATAATTTGGATTTGTGAGATATGTTATTTTAAAAGCTTAACAAGCCAAGGTTGCGGTCCAGAGGTTTTGCGCATCGCCGCACATTTGCCAATTTCGGGTCTAAACGGCAACATAAAACTATAATTCAAATTCTAAGCATTTCCTTAAGGTATTCTGTATTCAATCTATTGTAAATATATTATTTTAGTGTATTTTACTTAATTTCTGAGATTTCACTTGGAATTGTTGGACCTGTTAAAAACTGAAAAAGTAAGCATCTTCTTCTTCATGCAGTTGTTTAGTTTTCTTAGCCTTAGCAGATTTGGCAGGATTAATTTTGTCATTTACCGGTCAAAAGCGATTTTTTGTAGTCAGTCAATAGCTCTACGAGAAATCATCAATTGTGTAGGTAATGAAAATACAAACATTCCATGGGGGTCTCACCCTCATTAGGTGGGGCAACGCATGATATCAATTTTTAACTTTAATACCGATTATTTATGTGAAAAAACATATTTGATCTGAAAATCAAACGCATTTGACGTTGCGCATAGCGATTCGAAATTACAAAAAAAAAACATTGTATGTTGCAAATGAACATTTTAATGTTAAGTGTACACACCTTCCCTCCCCCTCCATTTGGATTAACCGTTTAATTATGACTTTTTTAAATTTGAAAATGCAGAATTCTTGCGTCAGCGTCGCGTCTTTATTTCTGAAAAACAATTACTCAGGCTTGAAGCAAGCGAGCTAATACGACTATGTCTTTATAAATACAGTCTACACATAAAATCTCAAAAGCCAGACGTGTAAAAGGCCGTGCAAAAATCGAAAACTCCGAAAAGGGCAAATTACTTAAAAATCTGTGGTATTAGAGTTTACAGAAATTCGAAAATATATCGTTTGAAATTAGCTATCAGATGTCAAGAACTGTCAGAAAAGTAGGCAAAATTCTGAAGCTGCGTAATATTTTTATACATTTAGAAGCTGCCAAAATCGATTTGACTTATCTTGTATAGAAATAGATGGCTCCGAACACGAAAACTCCCTCCTATAGATATAAAATTAGAAATTAATCGTTGCTCTTTCGCATAGATGCGTATGCACAAGTACGATGCATGCGCCAACGTTATATAAATGTGCGAGATGTCAATGACACTTTATGACATTGCATTGCATCATCACGCATCCACACACGCACAATTTTTCGTACGCGTTTTCTGCTGGCTGCTTAGCCGAGGGCCTGTGCAGCGCAAACAAAAACACACACGCGGCTAATTTAGAAATCATTTTTAAATTAGCTAGAGCGCGAACGCGCACGTCAAGAAGATAGTCTTCCATCATCTCATTTTAGATATACGCCAACTGACCGAAATTTTCCTTCATGCCGCGCTTGCATTACGCTGAGATTGAAGTCGAAAAAAGCATGATTACCCAAGATCAGAGCAGATCTGAGTTATCTCTAATTTTCGTAAAAACGCTCCAACTGCAATTTAAGTCGTCTTTGATGAAGAGTTAAGCGAGAAAAAAGTGATGTTCTTCAAAGAAGGCATCGTTAATCACAAGATCTGTAAATTATTGATATGACACACAAATTGAATAACTTTTGATGGAATTGCTTTTTTGACTGTAATCATTTTTCATCCTGTCGACAATGTTGTGGGCTAATTAAAATGTCCTTTCATCAATATTTTAACAAATAATTAATCATGCAATTGTCATTTAGACAAAATGGGTGAAACCCCAAACGGGTTTAGCACCAATTCTGCAGTGATTATCTTGTGCTTGGGTAATTTAACTAATTCGTCTTTAGTTAAAATGGTTGCTACTTGTTGTTGATCGATGGCACCGCTCGCCGATGGCATTTACACAAACATTGCGCAAGAGTTTTTATAAAACTAATTACTAGCTACAAAAACAGCACAACATAATTGACTTGGGCTTGCGTCCAACATAAGTAGTCTTAATTTAGGTAATTATTAAGTTTCCCATGTGTGAGCGTACCACAGATTGTTTAAACAATAGAATATTAGAGATAATCGAAAGTAATCAACTGAGGATGTAGCGGAGCTGTGATTCAGTGGCGCGTATCGATTGTAAGTTTAATAAATATAATTAACAGGACAAGACTGTTCGGAAATTAACTATAAAGTCTAGCTACGAAAATTGTGAACTTCTTATGGGAGATTTTTTTTTGAATATAGTACTTGTGATTTACTTATGCTGATCTAAACTCACTTAAAAATTGCTGGAAGAGGGCATCACTTGAAAGTGACACCAAAAAAATTAAGGAAAAAAAAAAACTTAATCCAAATATGAAAGTCCACGCTATGTTCTTGGAGTTCTGTGTAGCCAATCAAAGTTAATTATTTTACATGGGACTGTCCAGAAGGCGATATGAATATGTAATTATTTAGGAAACAAAAGCGTGTTACAATAGTAAGTAAAACCAAAAGTTATAATTATATATACCAAAAATTAAAAGAAAAAACAAGAAAGGACAACAAAAACATACAAGTCGCGATTTTTGTTATTTTCTTGATATTGTCTATAATGCGATATAAAAATGTATCTATATAAATCAACGTTTATTAGCATAACCCCTGCCCATACATATCTTCCTGCTTCCTTCCCAATACATATCTTTGTTCACATAACATATGATAAATAAATAAATAATAAACCAAACAACAAATAGTTACACCAAACCACTTTTTTTCTCATAACCGGACACTCGTAGTAATCCCCAGTGGAGCTTCCCTTTTTCTTTTTTCTCCTTTACACCCTGGCGACCCCATCGCCACTCTCACCTAACCACCCCACAATCACATTCACTCCCTCTCGCCCATTCTTGATTCATTCCCATGCATTCCCCTGCTAAGTGCTCTCAAGTATCCCATCCTTCCTCACATAGGTCACACTTTCTAAACTCGTCTCCCATCCATACTTTTCATCCTCTCTCTTCCGAACCACACCTTGCCCGTGCTATGGACACTTTTTCCGTTGCTCCTTTTTCGCTGCAGCCAATATATCCCGGCCTCCTCCACACAGTTTGAATTGCCTGGTACCCTGGGTTATTGGCGCTTCCCTTAATGTGACCCTGCCTAATTTGATCCTTGACTTCCTGGACTCTCATCCTCATTACCGCTTCTACCGATCCCCCATTCTCTCATAACTGCCCCAGCGCCGCGCCGGCGCCGTCTCTGATAACCCGCCCGCCTCTTCTCATCTTCCTTCTCTCTTGTCCCCATACATTCTCCCTAGCACTCAATCCTGTCATCCAAACCTGCCTCACCAGCCTTTCCTCATACCTTATAACTCTACACTTAGACTCCCACGCCACACTCATTCTTCCGGTTTCCTGCAGGACTATATAATTTAGTGTAGACCTCTCCAACCTCATTAAGTCCTTCAGGAACCACTCTTGCTCTCTTTCCAGCCACTCCCACTCATATACACCACACACCTCCATTCCATACATTAAAATTGGCTTCACACATCCATCCCACACTCGCATCACCACGTATAAAAATATAATTATTTAAGAATCTAGAAGAATACAAAACTTGAAAGTGTCGGAAAAATTCAAAAAATAGAAGAATCAAAATGTGCATGTGCACGATGTTTGCAATTTTCTTGACGCCCTATGCAGCTGATCTAAGTTTAAGTTAATAATTTTCTGCAAAACTGCATGTATGTTAACTCTTGAGATGCATACCTGCAACAGAATAATAGAGGAATATAAATATGAAAGTACGTAATTGTTGCAATTGCGATTACATAAAGTGACAAAAATAATGCAAAATATAAGTGAACAAAAATGTGCTTATCCTCGATGTTTGCAATTTTCTTGACGGCTACCGAAAATTTACTCTTATTTCTTATTTATATTTATTTCTCCCTTAAATGTAATTATTAAATCATGGTAAATTATCACATGTAATTGAAGAAATTGTTTTCATTGTAACATTACAAAATTATATTCGAAGGAATTTTTCAATTTAGTCTGAATTCTTTATAATATAATTTCTACAACGTCATGCGCTATCAAGAATATCTTTCATGACTTTGTAATAACTTTTAATAGCAGTTGACGCAACCTAATCACCTAGAAACTAACCTAACGTAAAGAAATGCGTGAAGTGAAGAGAAGGTTTTTGCTGTTTAATGCGCAGGTTGAAATTGTGAGTACTAATAGTAGTTCGCATGGGAAAACCGTCGGAATAGGAAACTTCCTCATCATCATCATATCACACGCAGCACTCGTATGCTGGGAAGCCATGTAGGGATAATCGCCAAGCGCGTATGATATTGTTATCTTTGCGAAGGCTAAATATAGGCTGTCCCGAGAAGAGCACATATCTCAATTATTCCCTATATACTGTATTTCAACAAGAAATTCTGTCGGCTGAAATACAAAGTAATTGAAGATTGTAACTCTCGTTATATGTTCGGTTTCATTCAGAGGCAGCCAGGAAGGACTTCCATTGTTTTATTATGATTGCATTTTCCATTTAACTGTTAAATAATATATGAAAAACTGTGTAATTTTTATCCGCGAAGCAAATTATTTATTTTAAATTTACCGTAATGTAAACTTATCAATAGATGCAAACAAAATTGGTTGACTAATTGTAAGAAAAGAAGCTTATAACAAGAATATTTTTGTATGGCTTTAGTGAGTCATCTTAATCTAAAACACTGATATTAATAGTAATTATCAATTATGAATGTTTAATTTTTAATTATGATCTCTTGATTTCACGTCGCACGATACACAATATCAATATCTTGATAAACTGTTGTTAAAGATTTCCGCACATTCAGGCACTCAGAATGGGGTTGGACGCATCCGAGTAAGCTGCGCATGCGTTGTGCGACTAGTCTTTATAGTGATCTCTAGAGCGAACCTTCATCAACCAAACTCTTTAATAAGTTTTATCAGATATCAGATATGAATTGAAATTATAGGTCTAAAAGTTCCCAGAAATTGTCTGTGGATATCAGACTGAGTAGCCTCAGACCAGAATGTTTAAGATAAGTCACTTAAGACTAATTATGTCATGTACTCCTTCCTCAGACCACCGTTCCATATTTTGAGAAAGACTAATTTGTATAGTCAGGGAGCTTGTATCGTATCATGTTTCACCCCGGCTTATATTTATAAGCCTTTTGTACCTTTCAAGGCTCAGAATGAAATGATGGCCATATTTATAGATCCTGATTGTCATTCATATCTAGAAAGAGAGCCTGGGAACACACTCTGCAAATTACATAATTGTATAACTATACAAATCAGAGGAGCGGCCCATACTAATTGTAGAATTTTGTCTGAGAAAATCAAATTATTGAAACCAATTCATGCATATATCCTTAATCTGAAGCACGCCTATTTTTGGGGAACACAAATTCAGAATTATTGAGGATGTCATGTTTTGTCATTTTTCACAATTTTCCAGGCTCAGAATCAATGTTGGCCACATGTCTATTTACTGACATTCATAGTCTTCTTGTAATTTATAAAAATATAACCATCATATTGGCTCCTCAGATAGATCATCAAAAATTCCCAAAGTTTATCTACGAATATCATAAACCATTCCAATTGACTTTATTTCAGAGACACAAAAGTCTACCCCAATCCTATATATGCCTCACAAACTTTCGGAATATGTATTTTAGATTAAAAGTTAACATTGTATTAGAATGTACTCGTAGAGAACTGTATTTTAATATATGCAACCAAAATAATCGAAAACAATCTGAACAGGCCTACTAGTACAAATCGATATAATTCGCCGTACGATGGTGTGTTCGACGTGTTCATCCTGACGTGGGTGTCATTTCAATTCAAAATTTCACAAAGTACCATTATGTAAAATTACCGTGTGCCTTGTCTGAAGCATCACCCTTTCAAGAACAAAATTCGCTTGTGTCTGATGAGCCTCATCAAATGATCATATCTCGTCAGTCTTTCCAACCATTTTCAAACATCCGCAGTTATCGCCTTCCCGATTGATACTCGCTGATCTGCAGACACAGGCGCACTGGTAGTATAAGATCTGAAGACAGAAAGGCACACACATCGACCGTTCAACGCACAAAACACCGACCGCATCACTTCCACATTGCGCGCACGCTTGCGACCCGCAACCGCAGCGCCTTCGCTGCTATAAAATCGCTGCCTTCGCCGAACAGAGCCCAGTTGCGTTCTCGCATCCGTTCGTCGCACGCCAGTATTACTACCACTATTAGTATTTACTGTACGCGTTAGGCCCGCTACGTTAAATTTTCAAAATCGTTCGATTTTCTCCGCGTCAGTTTTCCTTCGGTTATCCACAAAAACTTCGTGTGCGAGCGACACTTGGAGATAATGGCCACCTACGCTACGTACAGACATATCGAGCTCGACAAAGTCGGCTTCAGCAAGAAGCGGTAAGTTTAGAAAAAGTCCTTGTCTTTTAAATCATACTTTTTTGAAATTTAAATAGACTTATTTGGAGAATAAAAGTTTTTTGAAAGTCAATGGAAGATATATAATCAATGTAATGGCTGGAAAGCTTTTAAAATGGTATTATTCATTATCAGTTACGTTTATACTTAAAATAATGACATTTCGAATGTTTTGTGAATTCCAATAGACTCATTATTGTCAACTTATCGTTATCAACGTAGTCATATTATAGTTGTTCAGTACTTTATGACAATAGTCATACAAAATTAAAGTTATTTGAATTATATGCGTGTATTAATATATTTAACACTGTTTCAATTTACATTTTGTAATTTATAATTGTGCACATTTTACTTAAATAATTACGTAGTAAAAGATCAAATGTTGAAATCAATAGCCTAGCTGGTACCTTGATTAGTTTAGTTTTGTCTGCTAGTATTATTAAATAATTTACCTCCTTCAGGATTTTCGTTATATTTTCTTCGGGTATATCAAAGATATAGACATTTAAAGGTTAATCTAATTGTTACGAAATTATTAGGCTTCATTCAGCTAGTGACGATTCGCCCCGGATCCATTGTAAGGGCAAAAAGCTGAGTCTTTTTTAACTAATGTGGGGTCCTTGGTACTTGACAAAATATCTTAACAATACGTATTGTCTACCCATGCGCGACTTTCACCTAACGGGAGTGTCCCAAATGTGCGCCACCGATTTTAATGAACATTTTTGTAGGTGTATATTGTACCCACAAATACTGATATTTCTGTTAATTAGTCAAATGTAAATATTACTTTGACGGACGACTTGTTGTTAGGATATCTGCCTATTGACCTTAAGGTTCCGGGTTCAAGTTTTGTCAACAAATGAACAAAAAGTCGACGTGTAAACATATAACTCGCGTTGTACAATGCGAGTGCAGTGTGAAAAGACTCTTAGGCCCTTAACATATCTTAAATGAAATTATGTAATTTGAAAACGTAGCAAATTTAACTTAATTTAAGGCACTTAAACTGGTGTTAAAATTAAATATTATATATTCTCAGCCATAATTTTAACTTCTAACAGTGTCTGTAAATAGATTTGGTGTTTTTATCCGTCTTCAGAAGGAATAAACATTTGTACTAGAATTATCGACATGTATACTCTCCTAATATAAATAAACGTCTCAAGTTTTCCCGAAAAAGCTTTTCCTTGTTCAAATTTCCGTGACAAATCACCTCGAGAACCTTCAGTATGTTACGATAGACAAACACTTCGGCACGGCCAACATTCTCGTTCATACAAGCCTACCTACCTCTGCATCCAACAGAACTTTAATTATGATATAAATGAAACGTTAAAGTTTCCTAACTTCGCGCTGCAGCTTTGTGCAGTTGCACTGTTTACTAAGTTTGTTTGAACGGCGAAAACAGATTGCGTCTTGGTTTGGTTACCGCTTACGACCAAACTGCTAGAAAACAAATATCTGACTCTTGCCAGACAGTCTGGCGTCGTACCGTTTGTGTATCCGTGCTATTTGTGTATCTAGGACTCGAAAAATCCGTCTTTGAAAGTTTACGTCTTACATGTGCCATTTATCAGTTTCTTTATAAATCGATTCTTTTAACGTGTGTGGCTTTGTTCCGAAAATAAACACAGCTTTGTTCCGGGTATGAAAAGAGTCTTTGAGAGGATAAATTCGGGGTTTTTACGACTTTCGATGGATGGGATTCAAATGACTTGTGACCAGTACAGATTTAGCTTTTTAAATGCCCATATTCATGATTATTATCAGCAATATATCATAATTTATTATTTTGACGCCTTTAAACTTTTTCACAGTTAATTTAAAGTTGAATGGTTATTTACCTTTTTGGCACTGTTACGGTATATTTGTTAGTGGGTTTTGCGGTGGATGCACGTCGTCAGGTGCTTTATTGAATTTGATAATTACCTGATTTCCGGTGCAGTGTCGAAACGTCCCAAAATTTCCGGTCAGCGGTTCAAGTAACATCACGTCCCTTTTTTTTGAATTTAAATGACTTCAAATGTGACTACATTGATTTCGGCTTAACAAAGCTGATAAACTTTCAAACTGAAATCTCTCGGTACCACACCTTTTAAGGGAGAAATTAATTTACATGCTCGAAAATGCATGTTTCTTCCCCTCTGGTATAATATCCAACTGGTATAAACTTAAAATTCTTTGAAATTTTTATAATTTTGTCTGCTGCGTACACTCTAGCGTGTTTAATTTTGAACGAAAACGAATAATCCAAACGTTCTTGCAGAAATTATAAAATTAACTTGAATATAACGTCGAGTATTTTCAAGAAAAAGTATGTTTTATACTATTTTAAATTTGAAGTTCGTTTTTTCGATGAAAATTCGAAAAAATGTAATATATAAATTTCTTCAAGAAACGATTGATGACATATTCTTGAGATTCAGCCAAATCGGTGCGGTGAAATTTGCTCAAGTGTATACGCCAAATCGAAAAATGATATGAGAGAATTGCGTTTAAACTCACAAGAATCATCACAACTCCGCTCAATGAGTTATAATTTCGTAAACTTCTGCAGATATTGACTTGAAATATATAGAGAATATTCTTGAATAGTTCAGCAACTGATTTAAACTCTGCAAACATTCGAATTTTCCCGGTAAACGAGTTTTCCCCTTGCAGATTATTGTGCTTAGTCATCGGTCATTGTTTTAAGAAATAAAACCACCAGACGAGTATTTACGTTGCAGTTCCGTAGAGGTTTTCAATAGGCTGCCTTCTCCACCGTTTACTTGATTTTTCTTATTTCTCCTACAACAAGACATCAATTTCAAGGTTTACTTGGGATGTTGTGAAGTGACTCATGCACCCTTCCTAGAAATTCAAACAGATTGCGAATACAAAACCCGGCAGGTTAATGTAGTTCTTGTAAGAAAGGCTTGTAATTCTTTGTGATAAGCCAATAAATCTTCTTTAATAATAGTAAAAATATAATAGAATCGCAAAAAACTAACTTAATTAAAGTTTGTGTATAACCTGTAGAGTAGAATTTCTATAGTTTATAGTTTTACGCGTAGGAACTCTACAAAATAGGTTCGATGGCCACTCGGTTAGGTATACCGCATAAATTTACATAAAATTCAGGCCAGAATATATTTCTTCCAATAAGAAACGCCGACTATTCTCTCACATTGATTTACATGGCTATTTAATGTGTTCGTGATTATTTATGACTGCTACTGTTTTGATGGCAGTGTGATTTACACGCTCAAAGATTGTAGCTGAATTGATCTACACATATTAACCATAAGTGTATATTATCACCATGTGAAAATGGTCAATTATAATAATATTCCAATTGGACGTAGTAATACCAATTATTGGTTGAGAACGCTTGTGATTTCAAAAAATGTTTTCTCTACTACGCTTACAAGATGACAAAAATGTCTAATATCTATTTGAAACATTCTCAATTACCTTTATTACAGCTGTTTTTATTCATCAGCCAATTATATTGTATCCAGTTGGAAATCGAACAAAATAGGAAGAATGACAGGACTGTCATATTGAAGCTTTCTTTTCTTGTCGTTTCGACGGTTTTTATGCAACATCTGTCTGATAACAAGATAAATTTGGAATCTAATTTCACAGATTGCCTTTAAGAAGTATTTTTTTCTGTAGTAACCTACTTTTTGTTTGGTAGATATTTTCTAATTGATATTTTACATAATATTTATTCACAAGTACAAATAAAATAAGATAATTAAGTTGTCATGTGTTAAATAATTTTATATATACGTTAGTTTATACTTCAACACCTTATTATGAAATCAAAATATTCATTTCAACATTTTATCTTATATTTCTAGCTCCTAGTTTCATGTCTAGTTGCAATTATATTCTAGAATCTTGAAAACAACAAATGTTTCTAGGTTTTTGATGCGGTCACCATATCACAATCATAGAAACATTTGTAGAAACCCAGCTATACGATTTAAAAAAAATTTTCTTAAAGTTTAAATTTTAGGCCGTAACATTTATGTCTATACATGTAAGTTCAAATCTTAAATTTATTGTTATAGTAAAAATTTCGTACTTTTTGTAAACTTATACATCTGGTAACCCTTCCGGGTTAAAAAAACTGGTTCAACATCACTAACAGATGGTGTGAGATGTCGTGTCAGTGGACAATTAACAAAGTTGCACATTTTGCATCCGACCATAAGGTTGAATACTTCCTTCATGCATCCTGCTAGCGGGACAATTTTCAATACTTACAAACGTTGCGGATGCATATCTCTATTTAAATTAAGCACAAATTTGTTTCATCGCATTCCGTCATCACGAGGCTGGTGAAACCAAGTAATTGTTCATTACATCTATAGATTTTCCGACGCAGGAAGCCGTAAAATAGCAACTTACGAGAAAAACGGGGAGAAAACAGTCAATACGTTTGTAATTATACACTGCATTAAATGCATGAGCATTCAATTTCATCCAATAATGATTCCTTCGTTCGGTACTAATTGGTGCACATAAAATCGCTATTTGCAATTGCTTCAAACGAATGTGGTACAAGCAGTACGCATTTATTTCCTGTTTTGCTCTCGAATGACTAATTAAAAGCACTGGTTGTTTGCACATGCGATTTATGTTTCAACGTTTTGGTCTATTCGTAGATCGTTTCAAGCAGAGCACTACAAATGAATGCATTTATAATAATTAAACGTTTTAGGGAAAGCCTTCTCTAGTTTATTGTTCGTATTTCAGGAAAGAAACATTTTAAGGTGTGTTCTCTCTCCCCAATAGTAGATGCACATGCAAGGTATGCAACAAAAGTCATGTTATTAATACTTAAAGTATGTAGGTGGGTTTTGTGCGACCGCTAATGAAACTTTAATAGTTGGGGGGGTGCGGCACACGCGCACTTAATGTATCTCCTCAATATTTACGCATCTGTAATCGAATATTGGTGCACATGAACATATTTTAGTATTCCCAAGTTCTGTTATAGTACTTGCAATACGTAAAACACCTAAAAACGTTCAAATCATGTTTGAGCTTAATATATTGTCAATATTGCAGACTTTGTGAACCCGGTTGGAATTACGATTATTTCATTCATAGTAAAGCATGAATTACGGGTATTTGCGTTGTGATCCACCTACGGCAATGCTGATCCGGTTTTGAGATAGTTTAAAATACGCAAATGTATGCCTTGTAGACCTTGCTTACTTATAGAAGGTATATTTTCCATTTAGGCTATTTGTGTCTGGGAAGTCGACGATACCTGGGTGTAGTGTCCGTAGGTTGCGTTATCGATTACAGAGTAACTGCGTTTTTACTCAGCGCGCCCTGCACTTTGTTGGATTGAGGACGAGGGCGCCGTGTCTAATGATGACTGTTATTACCGAAGGGTTGTTGCACCCTCACTTTTTATTATACTGACCAGTCGTTACATTGGAAAAGTATTAAGTATGCATTTGAAAAAGTGTGTTTTCGATTATGTTCTGCCCGTTTTCCAAAGCATAAACTTCGGTAAATTAGTTGTTCTTTTTTGTCTATGGGCTATCTGAAGTATTTTCGATCGAATTTTCTGCAGTAGATTGAAAATGACTTACATGACTTGAAAGTTCGGGCCGGAAAGGGCCCGACTTCCTCCTCCTCATTACCTCCTTCTCACTTCCTCTTCCACACCCACCCTTTTTAAATACTCTAGGACGTTAGTAGTCCACCGGAAAAGGTAGAAAGGTTTCCCTTCGATATCCAATACGAAAATGCCCCTAGGCAAGTAGCCATTCGGAAATGACCCTAGGAAAAATACTCTTAGTTTTTGTGAGTATACACATATCGCAGGAAATAAGATTATATAAGCATAGTTACAAGTATGTCAAAATAAAAGTTTTTGTTGAAAACTTTTATGGCATGAAATATAATAGTATGCTAGGAAACATAATAATAACAATGGCCATAAAAATGAAAGTACATTCTTAAACTTGTGCAATATGCTGGCTTCCGTTATTTCTCTCACAAGCTTGATTATACATGTTTAAATGTAGTGTGAAAATTTCCAGTGAAATATACAGGTAAAATGTGGTAATACGTTGAACAAGTGCGTGTCAACTTGGTTGTTTCTCGATATTTGCGTGTTTAACGTTGGACGACTCACCGGACATCGGAAATCACCACTCTTAGGAGTTCCGGTGACATACTCGACTTAAATGCCTATCACTGCCATTGGTTATTAGACACACGACGTTGCTGGTCTCGGTTTGTTTCATCTCTAACAACATGGTGTGTGCGTAATGTGTCCTTATGGTTGTAATGTGCACTTGTTCACGTCTGGTGCAGACACGTCTGGTGCAACATGTCTTCATTTCTATCGCTCGACTGGCTTTCGTACGACAACTTTTTACTCCAAAACTGGCAAACTTCCTTCCCCGCGTCACACAGCGTCTTCTGCAATGCCCGTAAAATGCGTTGTAGTGTTCGTTTTAATCTCTGCAAGAACTTTACAACATCCTGGAAACATTTTTGCACGTCTTTTTGCGAGGCATTGCCGGGGACTGCATCTGTTGATTGTCAAGCGTAAAATTACGATGCCTCGCACATCTAATTGGTAATTATTGTTACCTCTGCTGTGTTGTCACCGGTATTGTCTAGACGTTCGCCTTTTGTTTGGCTGCCTTTAGATGGGATTTGTCACAATCGATATTGTTGTAAAACACAGGATACAAAGCATCACAGGCATGAGAGAATGAACATGAGAGAATGCGAATGGACAAGTACGAAAATGTGTGGAAAAGTTCGATGGTGTAGAAAACCGCAATGGCTTTTGCATAGCTTTTTTACAGTCGTGGTTGACTACACGCTCTTCCTGTCCACGGGGTTTGGCTGTAATGGGCTGGAAACATCAATGAAATTGAATATGGCAAGTCGATAAGCCTGGAAGTCAACGCACTCGGGCGGAGCGCTTGAAACTTCAACTCGTGGCAAACATCCAGGGATACCGAATAGACCTAAAGACACAAGACGTACTGGACTTAATGATATTATAACCATAATTCAATTAGCCAGAGAGACCACAGAAAATACTCAATTGAACACTCAAATGTAAACAACTTCTTTAGTTTCTACTTCCATTTTGCATCAAACATTATTTACAAAATGGGACTTTTAATTAGTGCTAGTTAACTATATTATGATTAACTATGTTTGCGTGTTTTAAATTCTCATAATGTAAGAGACGCAATAAGAAATAATTAAGTAATTATAGTCACCTGACCGCTTTTTCATTTAGAAAATTAACTCACAAAATTAAAACGGCAACAAATTGTAAAGAGACTAGCATAATTTGCACAACTGTTTAACTAACTTTTTAAAGTATGTTAAGTCGTAAAAAAGTGTTTAAGGTACAATTCCAGTTGCTATTAAGTTGCAATTACAAAAAGTGTGAGTAATTTCAAAATACGAATATTTAGTATACAGTTTCATCGCAGCAATAATCTCAAGTTTCAATTAACTCATTATCTAAAGCCACTTGTGCTCTGCGTGCGTTCATGGTTATTAAAATGTACAGTTATGTGATTCAAATTTGAATATGAATTTATTCCGATTAGCATAATGTGGTTATTATGAGGTAAAAATTATCTATGTTTCGTGATTTCATTGATATTGTCAGTCAGTTGCTGCGTTAATTGGTAGGTGAGAAATCAGAAATGTTTGGTGTTATTGAGAGGTATATTATTTAAAAATCAATTTCACTGAATTTTTGGTGGATTGTTATATATATGATTGTGCTATATTCGAAAAGATTTATGAATCGCAATTTTTGGGCCGAACATGCGATGTATGCACGGTATGCGTGGTATACAGGTGAATAACACGCGAAACGCGTTTACTGACATACAAAAGCAACCACGAAATATCGAAATAACTATGGATAAACCACCGTACCAACGCGTACCTCGGTGCTACACGTATTTGATTCTCGTTCAAACAATGTAGTTTGCTGGTGCTATAACATTTCATCGAAGTAGAGATTATTTCTTTATAAGCCCCTTAATTCGACTTTGAAAGAAATAATCTAGAATTTAAAGTCCTTAGGTTAAAAATTCGCAAGTTTTTGCGAGAATGGTGTGTTATCGATCTGTCTTTACTCGCGATTGTACACCTAGATTTCGTTTTAGAGCTATAAAATTTCTTCGAAGTTGAGATTATTTCTTTGCATATCTTAGATTCGGCTTGGAAATAAATAGACACAAGTTGTTGAATTCTAGGTTAAAAATTGGCAAGATTTAGCTAGAAAAGTGTGTTATCGTTAGCGATTACTCGGAGTTGTACATGTGCAATTCCCCCTATTATTGAACGATTTGTTTGCCTAATGATTATTGCACTCAAACCACAGTTTCACCTCACGATATGAACATTGTTGTGGTGGTGAATGAGTGTCGAACAAACAATGCCCGTGTGCGAATAATGTGCGCACGTTCGATGCACTCGCGAACACACATCGCAAAAGGTTGCATGTCGCGCATAATAAACGCGAAGACCTACGCCGACGCGTTTCATTCAGTCATGCAAATGTTGTGCCGGCCAAGTCTTCTGCCATTAGCACACGGCAATCTGCAATCGAATTCCGATTGTTTTCGACGCATCTACGCCATCATTCCGAAACCGCATTTGCATGATACTCTTCTATGCCGGTTAATTTCACTCTGTGCATGTACATGCAACATGCAAATTCGTTTCTTGCATTCTCAATGATTATGCGCATCTTTTTGCGTACAAGGACAAAGTTCATTGTTTCCAGGCGATACAAAGAATACGCACGTAAAAAATGCCGTTGTCATACAGCACCAGCTATAAGCTTATATTTTAATTAAGAAAATTATAGCTATTATAATCGCGTTTTTATTATAACGCTGCAGAAATACAAAGAACAATGTACAAAGTTTATATAAGCGAGGAAATAATAATTATAATGGCAGACATTCGGCGCATGGCTGAAATTTATTATGAGGTTCACGAAATTCCACAAATTGCTGGGTTGGAAAAGACAAATTATATCCTACTATGAGCTACAAATACAATTTGAATTCAATTTAGGCATCGTTGAGCTTTCATTCTTCTTCATATGCATGGAGATTATGTTCTGATATGTGTAACTGATAGACGTAGATTATGATTAGGACAATTTCTCTTGTGAGTGTTTACTGAAGATGAAAGGCGGTGGAATTCAATTGTCTCAGATAGCAGGTAATGTTCTTCTTTCATATGTTTCATATGTTATCGAGGTTATACTTCGATTTGAATTCTTCGCATTTTAATGAATCGAAACGTTAAAAAAGAAGAGGAGAGGAAAGATTTATATCAGCACGTGTGTGGGTTTTGGGCTGGACGTTGTCTCGTGCGTCTGGTATATGCATTTATTTGCAGTTTATTGCGATGCGAATTGTGATGTACGATTAAGAATTAAGCAAAAATTGCGCGTACGACGTGCAGTGCTATTAACTTATCGTCTCGTTAAAGTCTCATGGATGGCATGGCAGCCACAAGATGCACGCGTGGAAGAAGTAAAGTGAGGTTGAGACGAGAACCAGAATTAAACGGGACACACGTGCACAGAGGAAAGGTTACATGTCTTGCTTGTATGAAATGATTTTAAAATTCAAGAGGAAGGAAAGTATTAATAAAGTTACAAGACTATGGTGAACAATCGAGATTTTGTGAGCTGATTTAATGCGAGTCATGAGTCAGATTTTCTTGTTTTTACGACAATGAGTTGATGATTTCCTTGGACATCTTTTCATCCAATTGTCTTTTGTTCTGCTTAAAGTAATGTTAATTTTTTGCAGGTAATAAACTTATTTATGGTGATTTTTTTTCAATGAATAGTGAAATTTTCCAATTGTAAATTTTAAATTTTTCATTGCATAATTTATTTGAAACAAAACTGCACATTTCGTTTAAACCTGGTTTAAAGTACCTTTTGAATTGATAAGACCAACCGAGACCTTATTCTCAGTTCGACGTTAATTTATGCAGGAAATATAAATCAAGGAAAGTATACCTTCTTTTAACAATGCATACATTTAAGAATTTAGGTCAACTTTTCCATCGGAAAGCGAATGCGAACGCATAGTGGAGCATGCAAAATAATATCACGCATTTTCCCTTGGTTTAAATGTTAATATGCCGAACATTTCGGGTTCAGTGCCTGCATTAATGTCAACATTATCGATCTCGAACTTGACTAATGCTTTCCAAAGTTTATTTCGCCCAGCATACTAGTATAGCAGCAATATAACATCTTCTTGCTGCCGGGAAGCGAGAAGAATAGAAACAATTTCATGATTGATTGGCTGTTGTTGATTTTCTTGTGCTACCGCTGCTTTTTTGTTTGCCGTTTGACTACTGCTGCACGCTTCAGCAGGTAGGCGATCAATCAAAAACGCATAAAATCCGCCGGACGTCAACGACCTACGTGCGCGCAAAAATCGAAATTAACGGCGCGCGAATGTAATCGATTACAAACCGTGGCGGTTATGGCACAAAACAATCAACAATGGCAGCTCGTAAATGTGGATTTGTGCGAGATGCTAAAAATTCGACGTGCAGTATAAGCTGCCAAGTGCAATGCTCTCATTAAAATATGGTTATTACGCGTTACATTCAACAATTATACGCACTTTTCATGCAATGTGTGAGTATGTGCGGCTGTGTAGTTTACGAGCGTAGTAAAAGCGGTGTGAATTCGTGGGCGCGGGTAGTTGCATCCTGCGTCATTAAAACCACATTAGTGTGCTTTTTGTACGTCTTTTATTTGTGCATATATGAGTGTATGAGTGTTGGTGGACAATAGAATGCAATTCGCGGTGGAACCGTGCCTAAAAACGTGCGATTTGGGTCATGGGTCATGTACGAAAATCACATTCATTCAAATCAAGTTCAATATAACTTATTTATCCTATTATTTGGTGCGGTCATTTAATATACAAAATACACTTAATGGGCATTTATTAACAGTAGATATGTAAACGTTGTGGATATGTAAAGTTTTGAGATTATACTTTTTGAAATGGTTATATTTCCTCTAATTGTAAGTAAAAGCTAATTTACAGATAAAATTGCAGAGAATTGTAGGCTGTTATATTTGATTTCCATTGCGAATTAATTTTAAAAGTCATCGAGAAATATTGCGTTGTTGGACCAAATCGAGCGTAAAGAAACATAATCATTGTTTTAAATGACCATTCTGCGATTATTTCCAGAACATGTTGCCGTAATTATAAGCATACTTTAATTCAATTAAAACGAATGTGCGGAATCATATACAACCCGAAATACTGACTTTTGATATTATTCCCTTCCTACTATTATGTAAAACGAACGAAAGCACTTTAATTTACCTGCAGACTATTAACAATAGTTAAGTAGGCATATCAGAGTAACACACATTCCGAATTAGATTAGTTTCAAGAAAACTAGAGGAAATGCGCATCCTGTCTAGGTGTGCACATCGTAATCATCGCCAAGACAATAAAATCTGTTAAATAGATTGAAGGATGCATGATGAATTTGCAGAAAACGATTCTCCTTGAAACACTTTAGAACTTTAGAAACGTGTTAAAACTAATTAAAATCTATTTAAATCGCAGGTAAGTGGAACTAATGATTCCAATTCCTTTATATATTTACCAAGAAGGAATGTCTGCATGTTTAGCGATGGCGTGTTAACAATAACGATGTTTTCATTCTGGGTGCGCCCATTTAATCACATCGATCACAATCGCAATCGATCAGAGTCGAAACAAAACTTGCTGAAAAACACACAGGATTGCGCTGCGTCCAATAAGGCGTATCTTAATGCTGTGTAATATTTGTAATAATAGATGCTTTAAATAATCACAATTGTCGATTGTTGTGATGATTGGTCGCAGCAGGCACGGAGATGTTTGCAAACTCTAGTGAATGCAACTGACAACGTAATAAACCAATAAATACATATTGAAATTATGTGAGATCACGATGACAGATGGATTTTGGTATGATTTATGGGCAATTACTGTGTAGACAATTATTTTATTCAATTATGTTATTATGTAAGACATAATATAACTGACGAAAGCAGCTTTAAAACGATTTAAGTTACCACTTTTACCTTTGTGAGATTTAGAGATTTTAAATCCAAAATAATTAACTGTATGCAAAGTACCTGATGATGGCAACTAGGAAACAAGAACTTTCACGCCCTGACTGATAGATGCCTACGCTACATCCACACAAACATCGCTAATTTCACGTCTTAATTGCAATTACGTGCAACTTGGTGTGCGGCAATTGAGAAACGTGCAAATCCCAGTAAATCAACGGCCACACACCGCAATTCCATTTTGCCAATCGAAATGTGCAATTGCCTCCAATTGCTGGGGCTCTCCCAGTACCACACCGAAACGGTACCAATCTCACCGGATTGGTACAGGCTTGGCCGGGGCGCGCACCAGCTGCGAGGCAACGCACAATTATTCGCGTACGAATGCAGGGATCACTCAAAGTATCATCGTATGATCTAACGATCCCAGTTCGCTGCTTTTATCCGACCAACAAATACGTACAATTGCTAGGGTTTGGTTATTGTTTCTCCGGCGCGCTTTAATTTTGAATTATGAGTGGAATTATTTTCATGATCAAGGTGTGGTGGTTTGATTGCATACGAAATCATGCAAGATATTTTCGTGTGTAACTTATAGAGCGTTGTAAAACGCTTTCCAAAGCGATTAACAATGCATCATCAAGAATGATTGACGTCTATTGAAGATCTGTGAGAGATTGAAAGTGACTTATTACTAGATATTCTCGGGATTTGTGCATCATACAACGGGGAAGGAAATGTGGAAACATCAAAGTGAGATTATTTTACAATTATGTATTCGGGCAATCATTAGACTTTCCTTTTGGGTTTGGCAACAATATGCAATCAGATTTTCCTTTGCCTAGGCTTCAAGGCATCACATTAATAGTAGCTTAAAGTGTAATTTGACTCACAATCAGTATGTTTCATATTATTGTTTAAAAAAAAGCATTGTTCAAATTATATTGATATCTTTCTAACAATATTAAGTTTATTAAGTTTTCCAATTTCTCGCACGCTCCCAAAAATAGAAATGTAACTCTAAAATAGTCAAACAAGGTTCATACAAATTACAAGTGACACGAAGTAATGAACTTGTATGTTGCCTAAGTCAAAGTATATATCCCCAAGTGTGCTAACTACTTCTTGCGCAGTTAAAACGTTAAAAATAAAATCAACGTGGTTGTTGTGTGTTGGCAATGGACGATCGGTGGCGACATTGCGTCGCCGGAAAAGAAATGCGCGTAAAAGAAAAGCGATGTAAAAGCATTTTTACATTGAAGCCGTGTAATTAACTCGCGTGGCTAACACGCCGAAAAGAAATTACGTCGAATAGAGACGCTGTCTAGGAATGTTTGCACGCTGGTGCGCTTCCTCGGAATCGCTGGAGAATAGGAGAGAATGTAACTCTTCTAAATGGCAGCGCGCAATGCCGCTGTACTGTTATTACGGATTTCTGGATTCCACATGCCACACAAAACATGTTGTTACCGAGAGTCGCATCGCACATTACGTCTAGCAAAATGCATTTGTTGCGGTGCATGCAATTTCGTACGCTTATACAAATATTTATTGCCTTGTGCCAACAATCAGTTAACTTTTCCTCATTCGTGTATGCAACTGCTTATGCAAATTATGCCTGCTATGTACCCAATTTTAAACATGATTTATTAATCGGTCAATTTTTGGACATGTTTGCCACAACAAACAAGCTAGCACTAAATTGGTGTTACGTTCATTTCAAGTGGAGAAGAAAATTACTTTTTTTATGATTGATTCACCGTTTTGATATCTGATCAACTGTGATATTTGACTTTGATCTATATCTCGATGTCAGCTATTTTATGTAAATTCCCATCACTTGACAGACACACATTCAATTTGAAATCTTGTTCGAAGGTTTGAATTTGACATCGATTTTAAATGAGCACAAATTGTGCATTCCTTCAATGATTGGCGTATATTCAAAGTGATGTAGCATCTTCGAAATTATTTAAATATTTATTTGTATTCCTAGTGGACAATGTACGAGGCATGACGAACCTTGAAACAATTTGAATGTCTGTAGTATGTCTACCAGACAAGTTCATGGTGAATACATGAATAAGTAATACTCAAACAAGTTAAGACTATCTGAAATCGTGTCTACCTGTATTAAATCGAATTATTCAATGCGAATGTTTAACGAATGTTGTGACAGAGGGTTCAATGAACATTTCGCCTAGTTTGTTCTCAATGAGGCAAAAATGTAATGGGAAAATTTACTGCAATCTACAACCATCAAAAAATTAATTTACCATCTGCATTCATCAAGCTCTATTGCATGCTTGCATATTCGTGATTAATACTGAACGCTTCACTTGTTTCGTTAAGCGTGTTCTGGCACATCTTCGTAGATTGTCGACGCAATGACTCGCTTCAACCTAAGCACATCATAACGCGAGCGCTTTAATCGTTAATAAGTAATTACAAATATGAGCGTCGTTACGGTGAAATGACCAGTCTAATTCACGTTTATGCGCGCGTACGTAATTTTCGTGATCTGCGCTCTTGCCCGGCGTTTTTTTCGATGCCTTAAAAAGCCATGCTCCAAGAAGTTGGTACCAGGACACGTTGCCACACGTAGTTTGTGATACGTGCCTCTTGAATGCGGTAATTTCTTCTCAATATGAATCAGCAATGCTCACGGAAAGGAAGATATGCACCTGCCCTAATAAATACGAAACGGTTGCACGGACGCACATGAAACCTGGGACGTGTTGGTAATCTGAACTGAAGCAAACGGATTGCATCATAATTACAAGAAGATATGTGCGTTCAGACGAGCGTGGTCGGTTAATGGTTTCCTCAGGATGGTTATTTGAGCAAAGATAATTACAATTTACAATTACATGCCGGTTAATTGCAACATTAAAATTATAAAATAGAGATTTTTCTTTTAGAATTAAATGAAGCAACTGATGGATAGCTAAAAAAATACTTGAGACTTTATTTTAAAAAAATAACAATTTTGTGCTTTGGATTCTGATTATTTATTAATTTGCAGTGTGAGCAATCCCCCTACCGAAATCACCACCGTTTTAACTACACCACCATCCAGCGCATCTTTGAACGGCCGCTCTGTAACTGATAGCGGTAATAAGCGTCGTGGATCATCGGATTCCTTCAATCGTCTCTTTGGTTGTGATTCAGGCAATCATAATGCAACCCCAAGACGTTTATCCCTCACTAAACATGGTAAATATTTCTTACGAATAAAGGTAATGTTTATACATACAAACATAACTTTGCAGACGTGAAAAATCGCAATCCTGTAACTGGAAATGGTGTACAAACATGGGAAAACAAATTGCCCCGTTCTCAAAAGATTCATACAGGTAATCTATATTTTTACATTTTTATATATGACTCCTAGTAAATTAAATGCAATATTTTAGAGAGAAATCCTGTGACTGGCGAAACGTATCAAATAATCAGCCCGGCGAGTTCACCAGTCAAAACAATGACCAATGACTTCCCGAAGATGAATGGTAACGCTGAGCTTCCATCTGGACCTGTAACCAACGGTCAAGCCTAATCCCCGTCTCCTCGTGGAGGTGTGCTTACTCCTATGCCTTAGATACACGTTGACACACACATTATTTAAGCGTGCTGATGATACTGGCGCGTATATAGCATTACTAATTAAGATGCACAGATCCTCCCGTATTATCCAGCCCTATCTGTCCATCCCTCGAGATTACTTAAGTCTTTACGGAAGTATTTTTATCAGATTCGCTTGAGCGGGGTTGACTGCAATGCCTTACAACAAAAAGTAATCAACTACCGAATCAAGAGCATCATTACTCGTACACTACTGGACTAGAAAATATAGACAACATGAACAACTATTTATAAATGATAACATAATAAAGAAAGGCGATAACTGTTTAAATGAGATATACGCAAAAATCTTAATATGAAGCAATGTTATATGTAGTTTTAGTGAGTTATGTATTACGAAAACTTTTTGTATTAATAAATTTTTATATATCCAGAAATAGACCGCCTATATTTCCTTGTTTATTTGAATATTTTGTGAGTTCTTGGCTGGGATCGCTATTGAGAATTCTCGGGGGCCTCTAGAATTTGACAAAGATTTTATTTTTTTATATAATTATTCTTCGCGTCACCACCTGAAGCGCCGCTGATACCACTCTCCTCAAGTTCCTGCAATCGACGATTGAATTCGCATATTAAGCGAAATCATCTGATGATAACTTCTGGTTTTACATGCCATAACAACTTTCGTTCACTTCTTATTTTTAGTTCGTTTCCATTGTCGTTAGCTGTAGAGTTTCTACCTTAATTAGTGTTTCTACTTTGTCACTTTATTTCATATTTATTTATGGATACTATTTTTTGTTTAAGCAATTACCCTAAGTTCTAGTATTATTTGTGAAAATAGTTTATTTCTGAGTTTTTATGCCAGTTATATAGTTGACCTACCGATAAGTTGGCAGCAACTCGAGGATGAAAATTGCCGCATTTCAAATAACCCGTAAATTTAAATTTGAACATTTGATATTAGCGCTGCTAATATGTTTTCAAACGCTCAAGAACGATGGGCGCAGCCTAACACATTGCCAATGCTCCTATCTGTATTTAACTGAAAAAGCATTCAAGAAAAATCGACAATTACGGCGAGGTAAATATCATTTGCTTTGGTCTTACTAGTCGAAAGGTACAACCATCAACAACAGAATGGTTACAAATTATTTGAAATTCCAACAATTCAAGAAACCACGAAATCGCCAGAATATGCTACGTCGCGATAGTTGCGATGTGTAATTGTATTTTATGATATTTCAAGTGTTTTAAGTACTAACAATGCACCAAAGGTTCTACTGCGGGAACTTTAGCAAAGGCAGTACACGTTTTGTCTCTTCTTTCATCAGTGCTATAAAAATGTAAATGCAAATTGAAAAATATATTGAAAATCGCTATGTACTTCTCGTGGTGTAAACCCCGAAACAAATGTTAAATACATTCAAAACATGTGCCTCCTTCTGGATATAACTTTTTGAACATCAATATTGGTAGCACAGGTATTTACAGTGATTTACAAAATTATTATTAGTATTTGCGACGGTTCTTCAATAGATGTCTCTACTAGTATTATGTTTTAATTATTTTATATTTCGTAGTTTGTTTATAAATATATATTTAGCATCGAACACTAATTAAGAAACAGATAAGATATACTTGTATTTATAGTTCCTGCTGATACATATTTTTAAGGCGAATATTTTATTAATTTATTTTTTCTGTAATGTATAAACGTTTGTTTATTTAAAAAAATATATGATTCATGTCATTTTTTTCGCGCTGGAGCATACCGGCACCTCCACCAAATTTCAGGGTGGTGGAGTATGCTTCTCCGAATAAATTATCTTTATACCTGAAGCACTTTTAATAATAGCTCTACGGATATTTTAGAAATATTCGTGTTCGAAGGATATTAGACATTTTTTTCGACATGAAATGAAGGGAGAAGAATTGCTGCTTCGAGTAAGATCATGCCTAAATTTGAGATGGAGCTTCAAATAAAATTTTAACATTATTAGAAATACTTTTTGGAACATTTCCTCTTAATGGAACTGCAGGTACACCTTTTGACATTTGATGAAATTGGAAAAAAAAGTTGTTATTGTATTTAAATGCGTAAATATAATACAAATAAAATACTTTATTAAGTTATAGAAAAGTTATAGGTATATAATTAAATCAATACAAACTCACGTCGGACCCTTCATCAGATCCAACAAATTTCAGCTGTTCCGGGGATCTTGCATTGTTACCCGTCACCGGATATAATAAAGACAAATGTGAAGGAGGTAGTGGTGATGATTGGTTTGAAGTAATCGCTGTTAACGATGGTACCATCGCATAGCGATTGGCCAATTGCAACATTTCCATACGGGCCGCAAATTTAAATTGTGGTGGAATGTGTTTCATCCATGGTACCAAAGACAACAAAAAATGTCTATCATCATCCTGAATTTCCTCGGCCTTTTTCTGCTCGGCCAAGCGTTTTGCTTCAGCAGGATCTGTCTTCTTCCGTTTACGAAACGCCGACGAGTTGGCAGTTTTGCAAAGTGAATTTTCTTCATCGGTACCATTTGCGGGTGTGTCGATAACTTCCTCCAAAAAGGACATTTGGTCTTTGTAAAGATAAGGCGCCTTTTGTTTGGCCCCAATCGGTGGCGGCACATTTCTTAGTTTGGCATCCTTCGCATAACGATCCCTTAAATGTTTCCATTTAAGTTGCGCTGAAGTACCTACAAAGAAATTGGTTGGTTCGGTAAAGTCATGTAACGGTAGAAAAAAGATGGCGCCAACTTCAAAATTTCGAAAACAATCAAATATTCGGAATATCCACATACCAACTTGTTTTCTTTCTTCGACCGTGGCGTTGTAACAGAGGAACATGCAGGCAATCTCGTCCCATGCTGCTTTCCGTTTTTGCCGATCGCCGTAGTCAACATTTCGCATATCCCAAATGCAGCGGCGCTCCTTGACCGCGTGAATGAGTCGCTCGGAGCTGATTTTGCTCATTATTCGCGCGACGCGTCCCTTATTCGCGTGCGACCAGCGACGCAGCCTCGAATAAACTGGTTGAGTCGGCGGAGTCGGGACTGAACAGGCATAAAAGAAAAAAGCAGCCCAGCGTCGAGTCGACGCAGACATGCCGCTTGTGGTGGTTTCCCCCCAATTGCCGGCGTCGAGGCGTCGCGTCGAGCCGGCGAACGAGTCTACCGCAGTCTCGACGAACTTCTATATTTAGTATCAACCATTGCACCTCAAACAAATGGTCAATAAAACTCTCATTAACTAATCCCATTAGCATCTCCTTTATTTACCCAAAAAAGTATAAATAGTACACACTATTCAGGTTTTATTAAACAAATGTAATAACAAAATTAAGTAGTACCATTCGATAGTTGGCAACAATTCTTAAACTAGGACACGATTTTTGTCAGTTTTGATTTAATATAATTATAATTTAACGAAATTTATTACCAAATTTTTGTTGTTTATATGAAATTTAACAAATAACAGTTTGGGAAACGCAGTCCCAACTGCAAGGACCCGTCGAGTCGACGCGACGCGGCGGCGGCGCGACTTGCCTCTGCGAAAGCGTTTTTTGTGGCGCGCCCGCTGTCTCGGCGAATATCGACTTGTCTGTAATTGCGTCTGGTTCAATATTCCAACAACGCGCTTGCACAAAACGCACGTTAGCGCGTTATTCGTTATTAAAACTCAACTTCACACCATCAATATACAATAATACATTCAGCAATTCGCGTAATTGTTTATTTACCAAAAAATTATTACTATATATAATGAACACTTTTCGATTTAACTACTTATTAAACAACATACGTACATACGATTTAAGATATGTAATGAAACGCCAAAATGATTAATTTTTAAAGTACCAAAAATTTAACTTAAGTAATTTTCTTAATTTCCAAATTTTTATGCGCCATATCTTATAACAAACATATAGACATATTTTCACACGCTCTCACTCGTTTTTTCGTCAATTAGATCTAAATTTAGTGTCATACAATGCATCACGTGGCACGAACGAGGTTTATAAACAAAGTTAGGTCCCCTCTACAGGTAACGACGGTTTCGGCGAATTTCGGGACTTCGTGTGCAGTAGCATGAATGATCCATGCCACTACTAGGTGGTGTGTGTTGAGTTTGGTCTAATAACATGGACTGACCTCCTCCTGCAATGGAGGACGTCTGGGCGCCGGATGTCGTTGGCATAACGTTCACATTAATGGACGGACGTGGTGTTTGCATATAGTTTGTATACGCTGGAAAAGAAAAATTAAGTATTTTATTATAATTCTTTCATAGTTACTATAGCAGTAGATCAGTAGACAAAAGACGTGGAAATTCATCACAATATTTGAAATTTAGAAATATTGATTACTTACTATATGTACAGAGTGTAATCATCATAACAAATCCGAGAATAACTGATAAAGTCATTCGATTGCTGTGAAGTACCACTAATAACGATTTATCAGGTTTCGAACACACTCCTCCACCATCACTATCAACTGTTACGCCAACCTGAAACAATGAATACATGTCTTAATCACTTATCAATTTTATATATAGTTTTGCTTACTATTAATTGTTGGTCACAACTTTCCGCTTCCACTTCCAACATTAACTTATCCTTATTGATCTCCGAATTATCCGCATTCATTAGCTGGACTGAATATGTTAGCATGTTTCCTTCCTGCTGCCGATGCCCAATCCAAAGCATGTTCTCATCTTTTGGGCGTACAGTCACGTCCGCCAGAGCGTCCGGTGCTCCATAGATCACCAACTTGCCTTCGAACGAACTACCTGAGAGATTAACGTCCTCAGGTTGCTGAATCCCCGGCACAAAATTGAGCTGCACCTGCTGCGGTCCACAATCGCAACTCTTCGACGAAATCGTCAGATAGGCATCGCTCTTGGGCAGATTGTGGCCTTTCTGAACAGTATCCGCCCTGGGTTTAATACTACAATAATGTTTTCCACTCTTTGCATTAAAACGAGCGCATATATCAAACATGTCAGGCGAAAGGGCTGAGTTACTGAATGTCAGCGAACATGTTATGGGCGATGGAACATCTAAAGATTTCACATGTGCGGTGCAATCGTATGAACTTAGCAGATTGTCCACTCGTTGTATGTCTGGAGCGTGGACAACCATAGGAAGAACATATTCATGTGTATTGGTAAATGTTGTGTTATGCCTTAACAACGAAATGACCTTCATTCTGGTGATCGTGACTTGAAGAGGAGCTGCCGGATGATAGGAATGGAAGATGGTCGCCTTTCCGGGCTGTAGAGCAATTGCAACACCAGTGGTCGAATCAATTGATAGAATGCTAGGATCCGAAGTACACCATTTGCCTTCAGTCGACATTTTTACTGGGGTATAATAACATATTACGTCGCCCAAAACTAATTGATTCTGCAAAGGAAAATTCAATTACAATAACACTTGATGGAAAATCAATCATTCATTTTACCGTAAATGGTTGAATAACTTGTGTGACGTTAAGTTTTAGGAAGTCCATCACTTTATCATTGCAACCAGAAGACGCACGCAATACCGTAATGCCTTGTCTCTTTGTAGAAATTGTAAAAGTATCATTGGATTTGCGATGAATCATTGTTAAATCACTTCGGGAAGCTCTAATATGGGACTCCATACCGGATGCAATCAGTTTGTTACCTAAACAATCATAGTACGAAATAACAATATCAAATTCACTCCCTAAAGGCACAGTGTAAACGCCATGTGAAGATAATTTCCAGTTGCTTTCCAATGTAATCATCATATAATGGACGGGTTTAACCTCCACTGGAATGAGCAATCCCTGTTTAATCCCATTATCATCAACGGAAGACGCCAAAATAATTGCTGCACCAGGAGAAGTGTTAGAATTTACAGATCCACTTCGAGTCACCGATATAATGTGTGTTGCCGCTGAGGTTGTTTTTGATTGAACCTCATTAGGTCCTGGTGTATCAGTCATTATTCGATATGAAATATCAAAATTGTTATCTTCCGAATTTGTCCGTAGCTGCGTTTGAGATTGAGTTGTCATGTAAATAGTATTCTCTGCCATTTCTATTGGTTGGTACAATCGCAACGGTTCAAGAATATCAATTTCAAGCGTCGATGTATAGATAGTTGTCTTCATGTTGCGTACAACTGAAGCATTCAGAGAAATCATCGTGCGACCTGGTTGCAATCCCATTAATCTGACAAAAGGAAGGTTGGCACTTGGTCCTGAAGCTTGGACATGCTCAATCACATCGTAGATACGCGCAATGTGTGCATCCTGCACGCTCCAAGAAAACATAATCGACGGCTTTATGGACGCGAGGATCATAGGTGTGATCTTCTCAGGTCGTCCACCAGCCCATATTGGAATCATCGCTCCTACTTTGACACGGGTCACAGGCGTCTGAATCTTCACACCAGCGAGATTAATCACCTGCACTTCAGCCTGATCCTCAGTATAGATAATCTTCACCCCACGC
Source organism: Mimaenictus wilsoni (assembly GCA_027575185.1). NCBI lineage: Eukaryota > Metazoa > Arthropoda > Insecta > Coleoptera > Staphylinidae > Mimaenictus > Mimaenictus wilsoni. The sequence goes on from JAODAC010051722.1 coordinate 73,525, forward strand.
TGAGTTTGTCCCACTGCTCTTGCCGTCACCTTAGTTTGACCCACAACCAGCCCCGTGGCAACACCATGTGTACAAATCGAAGCGGTTTTATCATCATTCGCTGTAAACTCCATTTCCGAAGATGGTTGAGGTCCCCCTTGGCTGGTATACTGCATCACAGCACCTACAGTGAGTGTCATCACACGCGGTTGAATTTTTAACGGGGGGAAAACTTGAAGATCCATGGGATCACTCGCTACATATCCCTCAAACTCGGGATCACCGATAAAAAAGATCAATTTTGTATCGCCCAACTCTGTACCGGAAATCACATACTCTAATTCTCCTACTCCCTTCTTTTTGTTCGAGAGTGGCGTAACCAATCTTTCTACCGTTCCAATACCTATATCCATGGCATGACTTAACTCAATTAAGTCCATGTTTGGAATGTCCATCAACTTTCCGTGAGAGTCGAGCAAAGTCACCGTGCAAGTAATACACTTACCCAATTCCACCTTATCAGACATTTCTACCCGAATTGATTTGATGGACACGACATTCACGTTGATCTGTGCAGGTTTATTCACCAAACACAAGTCAATCAACTTGATGCTCACTTCACCGTTCGCCATCGGCATAATGTCTAATTTTCGACTATTTTCAAAATAGTGGACGTTTACAACATCCGGACGAGTCATACTAATCGAATAATAACCCGAACCTTGTTTTACATCAACTTGCGCCTTATTCGAAGGGTGATTATAGATTGAAACTTCATCTGGGGTCACAACGGTATCATCAACAAGCAATAAAGTGATAGTGGCATTAATTGGTGTATAGGATCCATCGCAATCTGTACTATCGACAAATGGTGGACTCTCCGCTTGGATATTGTATTTCTTCAATACATCTTGATTATATCCAGTTATGCTCGTGATAAAATTAATCTCACCAGTTTCAATCTTTGGTGTAATCTTCTGACAACTCTTATTCGCATAAACCGCAGAGCCAATAACACCAGTGCGTTCATAGACCGTCATTGGGACGCCAATGTCCGCTCTACCTTCTGGTTTAGTCTCGAATGTAAACGACAGACTTGAAACATTCAAGAATTCTCTACCTTCACCATCGAGTACCTTTACAATTAAATCAACCTCTTCGTCGCTTTGTACTACAACACGTTGTGAGCTTAAATCCATTGGGCATGAATTCGCATCGGCAACCTTAATCTGAGGTTGAATCTCCACCTTGCGTGGTTTGCCACAAATGACAGTAACAGTCGTCGCCGCCTCTTGATTGCGACACGTTGGAATCATCGGAGGATTAACGATTGTCATCGTCACGTTAGTTTCGCCTAGTTTTCGACACAATACATACACCACAGTGAATTCATCATCCGACGGCATCTTATGCTTTTCGGTTATATCTTTCGTCTCTACAAATTCCTCACTGGTTGATGTAATTTGAACTTGCTGAATCCCTGTGCGACCACGTGGTCCTCCTGTGAAAATCAAGTTGGTTGATGAACCCACAGCGAGAAGAATAATCCCAGATGGTTTCATTAACTTGAGAGGTTTGAAGAACGTCAGTGTTACACTGTCCTGCAGAGTTGTTTCGCCAATCTGATAGCTAACCGTGACTTTCGCAGTGCCTACTTCATTAGAGTAGATTGCAATATTCCCGCAGGCGGTACCGACAGTTTCAGTGAAGGTATTCCTGCGATGCATGAACTTTGGGTCGGTAACGCGTACCTTAAAGTTGAGATCCTGGCAGCGGCTAACGGGGATTTGAGAGGGTGGTGCATCATTTGCGCCTTGTTTCTCTACATACAGCGCCACGTGCACAAAGCTTACCGTTCCAATTTCAGATTCCATCACAAATTCAACAATCTCCAGTTTTACAGGAGGAAAAACGTGTAACCTAAAGGTAAAAAAATGATTTGTTGAAGAAAGATAATTATAGATAAAATAATTACTTACTTGGCAGTTTCCCGAATATTGTGATTTCTCTGCATTGCTGCTGAAACTTCAAATGAACCCATGTTATGCGTGTGCGCCCGACCATACTGTGTGACAATTCCCACCGAATGATTTGTACTTGTCCAGAGATATTTCCCATCCCCTCCAGTGGCTTTCAAGTCAATATCATACCTGAAACAATTTCAACCAAATTAAATCCTATAAACTTTAATTCATTCAATCTTAAATAGAAATACTCGATATACTTTCAAAATTTGCGTTTAGTTTATCGAAACTTTTCCTCGAACACGAAACACTGCCGTGTAATTGTTTGCAAAGGGCACTCGCATATGCCATAACTTTGACTTATTATTAAACGACAATACGCGCTTGTAGTCTACTGAATCACCCAAATAATTAATCAGAAAGTATTTGCCAGTGCATTCTTCATGGAATTGTTTGAAATCTTCTTGGAACAATTCCCTCGGTTGATTACCCAAACATGTGCCGGCCTCATGTTGGCACCCCAACGATTGTTCAAAAAAACCTCTATACCCAATGCCAATCTTATCACACTCATCGCCAACCATATCTGGCGGGACAACCAAATGAAACTTTGGATCTTGATTAAGAATATAATGCGCCAATCCCTCTTTCGGCGTTACCGGAATTAAGATATATTGCCCCAAAAGCGAATGATCTGAATTCAACTCTTCCTCCAATTCCATCTGCGCTTCTAAATTAACATCAAGATCTACATGCTTGACGCTATCTTTTAAAGTAATTGGTCGATAGTGTGATCGTTCCCAAAGCCCGCTACAAGACCGCCGAAATATTCGCAAATCAAACGAAATATGCGGTGCTGGATCGCTGATCTCATAGACGGATAAATTCATACCAGAGAAACGTAAACAATGCGCACTGGAATGATAATGTTCTGGATCGAGGCATGGGGGGGTGTAGAAATCATCGCAATTTTGTCCGCCCCTGGTTTGAAATTTTGTTTCGCGTTTTTCGTCCAAGCAGAACGAGACATTCTCCAGAAGTTTACAATGGTTGTTCTTCACCTCGACGCAAGAACAACAAAAACCTTCACTAAAACGCACCCGTACGTCATTAAACTTTTTCACTCCACAAGTAGCACAGTCTGGGTCAAGGTAGCAGCCTCTATAGTCTGGCTGCACCTTGGAGAAGACTTCCTCGAACGGTGCCCAGTCGACATCGACAACATAACTCAAGTTCAGCTTTAACCATGGGCGATCTTGGTGTACTTGAATCAGAAGAGGTGTCCTCAATTTATAAACGGCGTGATCTTGACCAACTGCTTCACTTAAAATTAGCGTCTCCACCGACGTATAGGTTTCCTTCGTGTAGGTCAGTGAAAACGAAACTTGAATTTCACCATCATATTTTTCCTTACTTGAGGCGATTACCTTCGCGAAACATTGTTGAATGCTCGAATGCTTAGACAAAAAGCATCCAGAAACATGTCCATTAGTTGAATTGAGTGCAAACTGATAATAATCTTCTAAATAAGATTGATCGCGAGGACGAAGAGTGAACAATCCGATGATGATTGTAAGAAAAATGAACGTTTCTTTTAATGTCAATAGCATGTGTCAAATTTTTAATAGTGAACTATAGAAACCGGAAAAATACTGCCCAGGAGAGAATAATGTTCAGCTTTCAAGAAGTTACATAAAACGACTGGCAAAAAAACGTTTAAAAAAAGTAAAAAACAGGCAAACAGACGAAATAAATATAAAAGAACGTACTTTGGTTTTGCTATTGGATCCCAAGGCAAAATAACCTCTGATGGCGTAAGCACAATTCTCGGATAGATCGTTATTTCAGCAGAAGCCTGTAGGGGTGGGTCGCTATTCTCCAAAACTGCTGAAACAATGGCGATGCCTTCGTTCTCCGACCATCCAGTTTGCCAACTGCCATTAGACGCACGTTCTTGAATATGGAATGCCTCTCCAACACTTGTATGAATGTTGAAATCGGGTCCAATTGTGAGTTTTCTATCATCCCTATAATAACAATTTTTATGTCAGTTATTTCAATGTAAAAAAGAAAGAAAAATCAACAAATAAACTTACTCCGTATAAATCTCAGCAATAATTTCATGTCGTTCAAAAACCACAGTCAACCAATTACGATATGGAAGAAAAGAGAGCAGCATATAAGCAGGTCGCACAACTTTAATTACTGCACTCGGCAGAGGAGGAATAACATCGGCACTCTTCGAAATAGCGACGTTCTTGTCATGTAGGAAGATCTTTGATTCACCAAATGCCAAACCTTTTACCAATCCAGGCTGTTTCTCATCTTGTGCAATTTTGGCATTCGCAATTTGGAGATAATATTGACTTGTTTTGAGATCCACCTCTTCTAATTTTCCATAACTTGTCTAAAGGGCAGTTCAAGACTTATAGTAACTGCAGGTTATATCAGATAACTACTTACCTGAATAACTTTAAATTGAACTACATCGCCAACCATGATGTACACCTCAGGAGGAAGCACAATTAAATTCGCTATCACAGACAAGACGATTTCGTTACTCTTAACTTGACTATACTCAGGCTGACAAAGTTTCACTGAAACTTTAGACATTCCCGTTTTGAAGCCCTCAAGTAAAACCTTGTCACCCCACAATCCTCTATCTTCCAAGTCCATTAATGATTCCGGAGTGCCATAAGACGAATCCTTGAATGGTGTTAATTTGATCACTGGCATTTCGCTCACTGAACCGAGTGGTGATATAAACCAATGCAACGGTATACCAGATAATGTACTGAATTCATTTCCTATATAAAATAATTTATGTTTAGTCATTTGACTTATCAATTTGCAGCATGCTTTTAAATTAAGTAATTGCTTAAAATGCTAACCTTGACTATCATAAGCCCTGACCTCAAATATTTCAGGAGCTTCTTCAAGAACTAACTCCCTGGTCTTTGTAGTAATTGCCAAAGAATTTATAACATCGATAATAACCACACAACGAACTATTTGTTTGGTAATGGGATCTTCAGCAAAAATATCAGCGGTAACTCGATGTCTTTCTTTTGTGTTTGTTGAAATCTCCACAGAAGTGGAACAATCCATCCCAGGGATGTGTTCCATTGGTGTAAGCTTTATAAGATCCTCTCGAGTTGTGCTCCTGTTATAATCAAGACAACATATAAGAATTCCTATAAGAAGCCGTTGGAAATAACCTCACCATTGTAAGCAGTTATTGTCGGTGGATTGTAAAGTAAAATTCGCCGAAATATCTTCGAAAACCGGTAACAGGACACGTGCCACGTTCAATTTCGATGCACCCACACTAACTATTAGTACAATCAGCATTAAATGCCGCAATAATATCACCTCACTTGCCATAATTTTGAATTACATCTAGCATAAATGCGAACATTTGTTTGGCACAACAAAACGCGACTCACATGGAGATGATTAGTTTAATGTTTGCCGTAAGAGGCGCTAGTTAACCTTAAACTTTTTGGGGGGTAAATCAAAAAGCACGTCAACAGGGCCAAGAACGGTTTATTTGTCTCTTTTAAACCACAGCCTGTTTTAACTTTAATTTATGTTTTTGCCATTGGTGAAATTGATTAAATTTAAAATACGAATAATATAGGCAACACCAACACCTCATGTTTGGTGGCCTAACATACGGAACAATATTTTAATTATAGGGAAAACAAATATACTCATGTTTGGGTTGCCTAATATGATAGGCACAAAATATTTCAATAATAGGCAACTCAAAAATATAGATGTTTGTGTTACCTATCATATTGCAAATAATATTTGATGTTCTGACAAACTTCGTACCGCCAAAAAATGTCTAATCGAATAATGTCGCAATTCAATTGGAAACTCTTAGGGGATGCAATAACCCAACATAACCATATTAAAACCTGAAACGAAGTAAACCTGGCCTAACTTTATATAACCTCATTTTAATACCTCTTATCTAACTAGCCGCTATAACAAAAACAATACATAGCCACTTATAAGCCATACATTCATTTAGCCCTTATTTGTCCATTTCTTTTTTGGACATTAAAAACTGTCAATTTCGTTGTAATTTCCGTCATTTAATTCGACAAAATTAGGTTAACAAAAATAACCTAAATCATTTAAATGTAATACAATAGATGACTATGAATCCCTAAACTTATTTAAAAACTACTGCACAACCATAAATAAATCATAGGTCAACATTCTTCAAGTTTGATGATGAATAATTTGGAATATGTTCATTCTCAGGCGGCACAAAGACGCCGATAGGTTTGATTGCATCTCGTTTAGCCTTCAACTTTCCCAGCTCTAATTTCAACTTGTTCAAGATGGCAAAATTAGGTGAATTCACAGCTGCCTTGCTCTGCAGCAGCGTAATCTCCTGCTCCTCCAGTTTCTTCTCCTTGAACGTTTTTATAGATCGATTTCCATATAGTCGTAAAATGCTGCCCCAATTCTTAATATGCGGATGCAACGCCTGGAGAATACTCTGCGATGCACGCTGTTTGCCATCGCGTTTATTCTTACAAATAACTGTCGCTGTATGCTTGCCGACCGTCATCGTAAACTCGTTCTTCTGGTGTTTTAACGTTTGCCCTTGATAGTTTATCTCCAGATCGCCAACGCCGAAATTCCGTTGTAAACACGTGAGCAGAATGTCGTGCGGCGATGGTTCGGTTGTCTTCGCGCAAAATTCGGCTACTCGTGGGTCTTCAATTCGAATTTCGTCGAAAAACTATAAAAAATTTCTTTTAGCATACGCAGAAAATATTAGTTAATTGAAAAAACTTACTGATAAATCTTGATCCTGCGATTTAGAAGTACTTGCTCCGCCTGTTTTCGCGTCAGTCAATATCTTTAAACGCATTTCTGGAATTAAAATCTCCAAAGTCGCCTTAGCTGCCTCCGATTTTGCCTGTTTTTTGCTTGTACCGTATCCAACACCGTACTGCATCTCGTTTATCGATACAATTGCAGCATAAGGCATTGCTGCATTCTCTAATTCGTTGAATTTATACGTGGGTTGCTTCTTTAGGGCATGTTGGACATATTCATGGAGGATACAAACGTATGACTTTCCATTAGGGTTCATTATCCATTCTTTTTTCGTCGCACCTGGCTCGCCCTCATTGTCTTGTATTGGAAAAGTTATCAACTTGGTTCCTAAATTAATATTTATTATTAAATTTAACAAATTCTAATTGTTCCTTAGAAAAAAAAATAAACATAGACTAAAAATACAAACCATCAGGTAGGGTAGGACGTTGTAATTGTTTCTGTTGTTTTCTCTTCTTGCTAAACTGTCGCCGCTCAGACCATGATTTGAAACGTGTGACTTTAATCTGGCGAAATTGGAATAGTTTCTCACAATATTCACGAACTTGATCGGGACTCAAATTGTTCGATTTGTTGTTCTCGCTGACGGTTTCAATCTTAGCGTTGGGCAGCTCCTGCGTTGATGTATCATTTTTGGCAGCTTGCTCATCGTCCAATGCTCGTTTGTAATTCAAGCAAGGGATGGCACTTATTGGTATATCGTGTTTCTAAAATTTAAAAAAAATATTGTAAATCGTTGTTTCTCATTTTTCCTGTAGGGTAATCTACATAAGAATAAGATCGACAAAAGGGAATGAGAATATAAGAAGTAATTTCAAGTTTTTGCTGACAAATCTAAATATTCGTGTAAACTAAGAATTATATTGTTAAATGAGAAAAGATGGAAAAGAACCTACAAAAAAACATCATGAAATAGGAACGGTTAGTAAATTAGGAAAATAAGGAAGTTGATGAAGATTTGAAGAATGTAGAAATAAAATGACGAAAAAAGGAGTGAATGAAAGCACGAAATAAGGTAGAATGCCTGATCTATTAGGCAATACCGAAACAAATAACCTTAAAAGACATTTATAAACTATGACTTTAACCCTTAAGGTTTTAACTGTTAAATCACAATTAATATCACAAGAACAAATCTACAATTACATTATTAAATGATCAAAATTTACCCGGGCACTTCCTGGTCCTAAGAAATACGGCTTTGACAACGTACATACACGTGACAATTGATGCAAATAAATATGCATTCCACTGTTGTGCGTAACACGCACCCAACCTTCCGGCAAAATGTCAAAATGATTGCCACCCTTCTCAACAAGTACGGTTTTCTCTCGCTCATTGTAAGGAACCGGATCTATAAACATCAAACTGTATAACAACTATTCGCATATATAAACTTAAGAAAATACCTAAATTAGCGTCTTTTGCTTTGCGTTTCCTTGTCAGTGCATCTTCCAACATTTTCTCAATTTCATCATCAGGCACATCCATATCGGATGAGTCAATATCCCCATCATCCGAGTCGTTTTCAACCTCGTCCAAGACATGAAACGATGTTAAGTTCGGCGTACCGTTTCGAGCACCATCATAATTTGAAGCAAACCTAGACGAACTGGTGCTCTCCTCCGAGCTGCCATGCTCCAACTTATACCCATTCCTTTCCGATGGAAAGTCATCATCATCGCTCTCATCCGGGGGCGGTGGTTTGATCAACTCATCGGGAAAGGGCGCAGCCGGAATGGGAGGGCATGGTTCATCAGGTAAGGGTGGCATAAATCCGTTTTTGTAAGGACATTCCTGCGATTTCGATGCAGTACTATCAACTCTCGGCTGACTGCTGGAGAAACTCTTATTGAACTCCTCCATGAATTGTTCCATTTAATCGCGCTGGTGTTGTTTACCACACTGATGGCGTTTCTCCACGGCAAATCTGTAAATTAGCTTTTCAATTGACCACGTTTGTCAGCCACAATTGAAAAGCTCGTTTAGAAATAGCCGTAAAAAAACCGATGGGCAGACCAATGCAGAAAAACTCGCGTTTGTACACGCAAAGGACGCGAATATTTTAAACCACGCTTTCAGGAACGTATCGAATTACCGATGCTTATGCTGATGATACACCATAGATAATATGGATTGTAGAGATGCACTGTTCACTCGCATCGACTGCCACAAACATAGATTATATAGATGGCCACAAAGCTTACGTTCAGGGTAGAAAGATTATATCGATGAAACTGGTGTTTTTGAGGTTATGGAATAGCTTATACAGATCAATAAATGAAAGACAAGGAGGCATATACAAGCATTTATGTTCCTCTCTTGTGTTTGATAACAAACAAAATTTTATGGAAATTTCCGACTCGAATAAATTAGTTTGCAATTTGTACGTAGGAAGTAGGAAAATACAAATAAATATGCAATATTTAGGATAAGCCATGTTTCTGGAAGTGGTATCGACATAATTAGACTTAGCAGGCGTTGATGTGCTCAGGAAGTTGCCTAATTTGTCCTTAATTTAACAGATTTGTTATCTATACGCCGTTGCTCAATTCCAAGAAGTCATATTTCCATAGGTTGAAGTAAAATACAAAGATACACTTTTTCTTGTGTCTTTTTTCAACTTTCTGTCATGATTAGAACGCATGGTTGTAGCATAGAACATAGGATTTCATATTTTTCTAGCGGCACCTCGAAATTCCGGGTATTCAGTAATCCCCGGAATTTCTCGCGTCTCCACACATACTTCTCTTAGACTAAGTCTAATTGTAAGTCCAAGGACATTCCTGTGGTTTCGGTGGAGCGCTAGAGACTCACGACTGACTGCTGGAGGAACTTACTGAACCCTTCCACGAATTGTTCCATCACCGGTGCTCTTGGTGATGTTTATCACCCTGATGGTGTTGGCAGTAAGGTCCTGTCAGGGGGAGAAAATCAAGGGGCTCTAGGCACAACTTAGGGCACCGACCCAGATAGAGCCCCTGCAGGTCTACAAAGGGTATTCCTTCAACCGTGGTTCTGTAATGTTTATCACTCGTATTCTCGCATCTAGTTCTCCTTATAATGTACGATTACATAGTTCATGTCAATAAAGTTAATAGTACTAAGAAGATAAGCATTAAAACAATATATTCATATTATAAATACAAATACACATTTACACCATATAATTGCAATTCGTTGATTGCAATTATTTACAACGATCAAACATTTCCAAAAACTATTTACAAGAAACAATATGTCGCATCTGAAAATAAAAGAATAAAAAATATATTAAAATTTCATCATCATTAACTGTGGATTAAGATATAATCTTACCAGGTGTCTCATTCAAAATCCATGAGACAAAACTGGGCACTCGGGTGTTGACTCCTGGTGCATCCGAAGCACAATCCTTACCATATGATATAACACCGACCAATTGATACCTGAAGGTGTTGAAATTATCGAACCAAACTACTGGGCCACCAGAATCAAAAGTGCAAGCGTCTTTGTCCTGACCGAAGGTGCATATCTCACTGTCATAGATCCTCTGCTGAGGGTATGCCGCCTGGCAGGTGTTCTTATTAACCACCGTGAGGTTAACATGTTGCAAATAGTTAGATTTTGGACCTGTGAAAAACTGCGAACCCCAACCTTTAAAAAAAGTTCAATATATCGTATTATACAATGAGTTCCTGGAGATGTGATTAGAAGTGTAAGATTCGATTTGTGTACATGTAGTTTAAGATACGTACCCATTGTAGTTACAACAGCACCAGTAAAGTCCAGATCTGTGTAGCGGTAGGGGAGACAAATCGGGCCAACATTCATATTGAAGATGATCCTCTCCTGAGTATTTAGGATAGCAATATCGTTCTGCTGGGTATCATCACTGTAATATTCATGAATGAGATATCCATTTAAACGGTACATGCGAGCCGTCTCTGTTTCATTTCCCACTGAAATGAAAAAAAACAGTCGAATAGATATCTACCAGGACCATTACACTATACGTAATTGGTATTACATACATTGAAGGTCATGGTCCCCAACCAGAATACCAAATCTGGTAAAGGACTTCTGATAAACGCAATGTGCAGCTGTAATCGCATAGTAATCGGAGATAATAGATGCACCACACCAAAGTGTCTGCTTAGGAAGATCGATCAATCCGGCCATGAAGGCATACTCGTTGACTTTTGTCTCGGTACCTCCGACAATCCTTCTCTAAAAATTGCTATCATTATCACCTACACACCTACATTCATGCAAACTAAACAAGTACTCAATCGGAACCAATGGCCGGCAATCCATGTCAGTATAATATTAAAAGACTATTCACTTTTTGAGATTATTAATATCCGAGACAAAAAAGTTCCCCACCCCTGGCATAAACAATAATTCAATTACCTGCTGCCTCCACCCACAATCACAGGTATTCGGTCTAGAAGTCGTCGAACTAGTCGTCGGCGGGGGTCCACCCCCACCAATCGGCGATATCACACACTGATAAATGCCACCGTTCGAATTTTGTGCAGATATTAAACCTGTAAACAATAGTTATCACCACAAGGTTGCTTCATGAATAGGTAATTATCACTAGGCAACAAAAGTTAAGGAATAAATTAAATAATAGACGAAAACATAATTACCAATTGTCATCGCATTGGTATAGGATTGCATTTGAATCGTTCCAGTTCCACAAAAATTTTGACCATCTGATAAAACAGGATCGCCGGTTGGACTTATCACAAAACGATCCTTATAACAACCTGGGGACTATATGATTTTATTTTAATCTAATTAAAATCACTTTAGAACATTCTAAGTTTCAAATATTAAAAAAAAACTTACGTCTGGTATGTCAAACGGGCTGCAACTAACACTAAGGATCGTCCCAGGTGGACTCTGATAAGACCATCTACAAACCTTTCCAGGTGGATAGTAGAGTCCCTGGTTGAATCCAGGACTTTGTAAAATCTGCTGCTCACCATAGTTCAAATCATATCGAAAATCACAGTCAGGTTGCACTTGCGCGAAGATATTCCAAGCAAACCAGCTCAGGATCCAATTAAGGATCATTATATTTTGTACTGAAAAAAATCAAATATTTATTATTTGGATTTTTGATTTGATTATTTAGTATTAGGAAAATAACCTGATAACACCATGTCTGCGTTTTTCACTGCAAAGGCAGTGATATAATTGTTTCGACAGCAAGGAAAACAGTACGTGTATAACACAGAATGGAAATGAACATAATACTCGTCAAAGGCATATTTATATAGTCGTGTCGTCGTGGGTACGCTTATCGGCATATTTTTGTAAAATGTTAAATAATTACTTTATTGGGTATTAACAATTTGTCACGTTGGATTCCATATAGAGCGTAAGAACACTGTAGAATATAAATAATAGTGAATTTTCACGCTTTTACGATGTAAATTCCAGGATTATATGATATCTAATAGAATGCAATTTAAATCTTAAGATGTCATAAAAGGAGTGGTTTTATATTTTGATACAAATTCCGCTAATCAAGCGTTCAGCCACTTTCACGTACAGCGCATCTGCTTTGAATTTGGTGACCCAGAAAAAATATAAATGGCGTCATCGTTGTTCAGATTTTCGACATCAGGATCTGAGCTTTTAAACTTATAAGTTTAGTAAGCCATGTTAACCTTTGTTAGCCATGTCTGACCAATGTTGTCGGAGCCTGAAGTCAGCAATGTGAACAGCCGTTAAGGACAAGTCTGATCCTGAATGCGGTTAGTGACACGTCACACTCACATGGTAAGATATTTTTGTTAGACCACGTTTTCTTTTCTATTCAGGACGAAATTTGCTGACTGATATCCCTTGACCTGAAATCTTTTTTCAAAATAGGCACCTTCCTATAAATTTACGATGTCCATGTTGAATGTACTTAATAATACAATTCGAAACACTATATTCTCGACAACTTTGGCCTATTGGCTTTTACTGCTCTTCTTGACTTATCAGCATAATATTGCTAAAAGTTAAATAGTTAGTTTATTATGAATTATGGAACCTCAGAATACTGTCGACCAGAAAGATTAATTATTTCACAAATTTGACAAGCCAACGACGAGCATGGAACGCAAAAATAATGTACCTGAACAGGTCTACTCTTGGAACCTGCTGATGGTCTCTACGCTCACATGAGCATATATATTCCCTGTTCATTTGCAGCCCAGGTCTCCAATTCCTTATCGAGTCGAAATATTGTACACTGCTCACTCTCAATTGACATTTTACAACCTCTGAACTAAACTTACTGATCACAGTCTACTTCCGCCACTTCTCTTTCATCAAAATCGGACCCTTCCTATAAACTTGCCAACTCAACGCTGCTTGAGCTCAAAATTATTTGAAGCGAACATATTTTCTTCTACTACATTTCCTGGACCCCCCGTTCTACTTGCACTTGTTTCACCTTTCTGAAAAATGATCTCGGGTCACTACTTGAACAGTGAACTTGAACGCGAAAAATGGCGACCTATTTCGCGAAACAAATAGGCCGTTATCTGCATCGCGAGCCCATAGCACTCGGTCCGAGAACTTGATATAAACGATAGAGAAAAACTTACAATTCGAGAACCACCCGTCGATGCTTGGCCTAGATTGTGAGGAAATTACTCGGATGACATTCAGTTAACTACTGTAGTATATTTAAATTGTATCTTCTTGTAACGGGAGGGCTTCCCACCACAAGCTTTATAAAATCTTCACCTTAGGTTCATTCACCCGTTACCTCTTCTCACTCGGATTCATTCACCCTTACTAAATCAAGGCAATTAGCTGCAGGTCATCAAAAGAAATGGTACACTGCAGACGCACCGAACAGAAGTCGCGTTAGCGATGGTACCTCAACACAAAAGCGCATATAAGCACATAAACAACACAAAATTGGTCAAACATCCAGAGCACGCACCTATTAATGCGTGTTCACACTAACTAATGAAAAAGCATAGAACATTACGTGGAATAATAAAAAACTGGCCAAACGGTCATCAGTTCGTAATAACGGGAGTAAGCAATATATGATTAGTTTTATTACATTTTACAATATAATGTACAATTTTAATGAGTGCAATAGTTTAAGTGCTTTTTTGGAAGATTGATATGTTATCCTTTTTCTTTAATTAAATTTCGCAATTTCTCAATTTCCAGTTCATGTTCCTCTTTCATTGATAGTATAATCGAATCTTGTTCTTGTATACGTTCTTCAACAGTTGTTAATTCTTGCCAGGCTTCTTTCTGGACGGTCTGAAAAAAATTAACAGTTATTATTTTAGATTATTCGCATTTTATATATATTTGTGTGGTTTCCAGCGTAAATTCACCGAAAAAACGGCGCATAAATTGCAAAAATTAACGATATGTTAATTTATTTCCGTGGAAGTTGAAACTTGTTTTTAAAAATGTTATTTAGTAATAAATTATGTTTCTCGACATATGTAATTTTAAATTTTCCCCATATCATCCGACATACCTTTGCGATTGAAGGTTTGAAATCACTGATAACAAAAATGCACAAAATGTCTGTACTGAATTACCAAATAACTATGCTAGAAAGTTTGACCTTAAACTTCGAAAATGTTTACATACTTTCAACTGATTTCGTAATAAATCCATACGACTTGCAATATCGGATCCTACACGTTTTACAGCTTTATTCTCCATGTGGCGTTGATTCAACGCTTTCAGGAGCGTCTCCTGCTCGTTAACCAAATCTTTAGCAAAATTCATAGCTTTATGCAATTGCTTCCTGCAAGCGCTACGAGATAATTGAACTTCGTGAAGACTGTGTTCTAATTCTAGAAATTTCGTCTCTGATTTCCTACAAACGTAAGGTTTAGTTTTTTAATTAATTATACAAGGGAAGAATACTTGTTAATTTTATCAATGTTCTTTTGCTTGATTTCAAGCTGCTGCTTTTCAAGTTGTAAACTTTCTAGTTTCAGGGTTAATTTCTTGTTCTCTTCTTTAAGGTTATCTACAGTCGTCTCCAATTTTTTCGTTTCATGTTCGTATTGTTGTTTTAATTCTTCATACCATCTATAAATAAATATACTTGGATTATGAAAAGTTTAGTTAGGTTACCCATTTAACTTGGGTTAAGTTCGTTTAGCCTAGATCCTTTGTAAAAATGTAAACTTGAGGATAATTACTTTTTGCATTCATTCACACTTGCTGTGTGAACCGAAACCGGAATAAACTGAGCTCTTTCACTTTTAAAATCATCTTGGGACTCCATTAACGATTTATTTCTCTCCTTCAGAGTACTCACTTCTGCTCTAGTCTTCAAATATGTCTCATGAAGAACAGCATAATCCCTTTTAAGAAGGTCAACTAAAACAATAAATAATAAAATACTATTAGAGGCGATTAAGCGATCACAAAATAAACCTCACCTTTCTGTTCATAACACTTTAAAATCTCTTCAATTTTATCCTGTTTCAAAGCACATTTTTTAATCAGTAAATCATTCTGATCTTTGGTCCCTTGCAACTCCTGTTTCATGCCATCAATTTGACCCTGTAAAACTTTTGAACATTCATCGTCTTCCGTTAACTTATAATGAAGAGATTCGTTTTCTTTAATAATTTCCTTCAATTTTCCAGTAAATAACCCCATTTCCGCTTCATAATTCTGAATAATTTCTTCCTTTTCAGAAATTAGTTCTTGATAAGCATTCAGAAGTGGTGCTAAAGTGTGGGTGTTTACTCGTCCCCACTGAACTGGATCATGGTTATGTCCCCCATGGTCAGGAATGTGCACACCGCTTGCAGAAATCATTGAAGGGTCATCGAAATCTTTCGTGAGTTTTCCTAAGCGCGTCTGCGACTGAGTCGGCATTTGTAACTGTGACTGCGAGTCCTTCATAGTTATGGGTAGATTATGTGCACGAAGTTTATCCTGATAACGCTCCAACTGAACATTCAGACGATAAACAACATTTTTCAACATGTCGCAGTCCTCTTGACATTCCTGACTTGACTTCCTCAAGTATGCATAATCCTTTTTAAGACTCTCTATATTTTGATCCATTTCTATGCAAGCCTGGCATACTTTCGGTTCCTCCAGGATATCCTTAATAGTATTATACTGACCATGCAGTTCCTCATATTGCACCTTTAAAGCCTGATTCTCTTCAGCAGTGACTTGATTGTACTGAACCAATTGTGTCAATTTTTCTTTTAACTTACAGTTCTTCCTACTCAGATAATCATTGTTTCCTTGGAGTTCCACAATTTGATTTTTGTACTTTTCAAGTTCCTTTATCAGATATCGTCGACTTATTCTCTTTTCGAGATCTTGTATATCCGAAGGATGAACACCATTAAAGTTGGCAGAAAAAGTTTTTCTATTTTTAGAGTGATCTGAAGCATGACCCGCAGTGTCAACCCTTTCCTCAACCCTTTCATTCGTCCCTTGGTGAACTGGGACTGTTCCTTTCTTATGACGTCTTGGCTTAGCAGGTGGAAAATTCTGAGCCATTGTATAACGTTCTAGGAGGTCTCCATTATTCTCAATATCATCATGTATAATTTTGAAATACGGAAGCATTTCGTCCCCCCTGCTTTATTGTTGTCATGATTATCTGGGACTTTCACTTCAAGTTCACTACAATGATGATGGGACACTATTGGCGCACGGGTTCAACTGTTTTTGAATCATCCGAGTTCTGTAATTGTAATTAGTATTTATCGACTTAACACGTGAACAATGATATAAGCTTCAATCGATATAAGCTGGAGATGCCAAGGTATCCCAAGGAATTATAGAATGACAGAATTTGGCACATTGTTATAGAAACCGTGTGTTGTTTGGTCTATTTATATTTGTAATGTTTGCAAATGTCCCACATCTACTTGTTTCACGCTATGTTTGGTCTGTAAAATTTTTGTTACCATGGTTACTACGACGTCATTATGTTTGCGTGGTCAAAATACACAGACTACTAAAACAAGAAAAAGATTCTTTATGAAATCAATTAAAACAGACGTGAACATTTTTATTACCTCCAATAATACGTTGATTTTTTATGGAATCGCATGGAACGAACACTTAACAGTTAACAATAAGTCCCCACAAAACTACCTTTGAATGCGGCCCCAATACGTTCAGGGGTTGCGGGTTGGTCAACCCTGATTTAAAACTTTGTAACGTAGTTTCCAGTGGTTACTGGTTGTAATATATTCTATAAAGTAGCATAAAAGGAGAAGCCGACAATTACGCTTCCAGGCCCCGGGGAGATTCGAACTCCCGATCTCCTGTTTACTAGACAGGCGCTTTAACCAACTAAGCCACGGCGCCGACGACTTGCAGTGTTGAGCCAGCAGATGTTAAGAAATTCATTAACGCGTCCTATTATAGCTTTTCAATTATAGATGGCTCTACTACTATTAACATATAGAAATATAACAGTAAACAGATGTTTTTGTACTTTACCGGTAGAGACAGGCTGAAATCCATACATATTCGTAGCTATTTATTACATCTATTTACTTGCAGTTGTTGAAAGAAAGGAGGCTATATCTTTGGCTATATTACTCACCATAAGCCGGGATCAAGCCGGGACAACCTCAACATATAGGGTTTGATATAATTAGTCTATGGTTTGTCAACAACCATCTGATCCAAAAACATTCTAAACATTTCAGGTCTACTCAACTATATGGGTAATCTGAAAGCTCAACTGTAAACTGCTTCAGAATTTAAAAAAAAAGAAACAGTAATCTTAATATGGTCTGTGACCATCAATAAATTCTGTACTCCGTGCTCTTGGTGCATAGAAATGGCAGTCAATTTCGATACGAACCCGGAAAACATCAAACAACTTACAGCTCAATTAAACATTGCTAGGAACGAAATAAACAATTTGAGGTAAATTGTCAAAGAGTAATGTCACTGTTTACTGATTTTGTTTATCAATTAGGCAACAACTGAAAACCCTAAGTCGAGTCAATCAAAAGGATTATGAAGCTGTACAGGAAAAGTTGCAAAACTGGAAGTGCTCTTCATGTAAGAAACAAAGTGACGAGGAAATCCAGAGAAATGGTCAATGTTTGCAAAATAGTCAGGCACAAGCCGAGAGTGTGGATTTACCTCTGGATTATATTGGCCGAATCCATACACAGTTTCCAGAAAAAAGAGCAACTCCAAGACAGACTGGTATCTGTACACAACTGCAGGCTAAACTTACGTTGAACAACTCAGTTCTGACGAATCCTGAACATGCTCTGCAGGGATTAGAAGAGTTTTCTCATATGTGGTAAGACTTTCTTGAATTTATTTTTATACATCAATCTATTTAGATATTTAGTTGGGTCTTGATAACATTCTAAATGTACCCGTTTTAGGATTATTTTTCATTTTCATCAGAATGAATCAACTCACGTCAGGGCGAAGGTGGCACCGCCAAGATTAAACGGCAGGAGAACTGGTGTATTTGCAACTCGTTCGCCACACAGACCTTGTCCTATTGGTTTATCCCTGGTGAAAATTGACAGAATTATAGGAAATACAATTTATTTCTCTGGTGTTGATATGATTGACCAGACACCTGTGTTGGATATAAAACCATATATTCCACTATATGATACTCCTTCCCTGAATGAACAAGCACAAGTTGTCCTGGATAATTCTGGATTATCCGATTATATATTAGACGATGAAACAAGTGTTTCTGATATCAGTGAGGGTATTGACAATTTAAATGTTCGTATTATGGACGGTGAGGATGGAAATAATTCAACGCTTCAGGAGCATGTTACAATAAATGCAGACGGTGATTCCGCACATGGAAGGTAATATTCTATAACAGAATATTCTACTACTGCATTCCGATGTAAATGTATCCACAAATAATTTTCTGTATGTTTTCTTCAGATCATCACGAATTGGAGAACGCGAAGCTCCCGATGGTGAAGAAAACGAAGAAGCTCAACGAGCCATGCCAACAAGTCGGTCTACGGAAAATATTGTTCGTATACCAACATGGATCGATGATCAACAAACTCATCAATTGGCCGTTTTCTTCAAAGATTCGGCAATTCAGCAGCTTATACAATTTGGTGAAGCCGAAGCCGATGAAAAGCTACAGATGATTAATACCGTTCTCAAAGAGGATCCAAGATCAGTTTATCTTCGTCATCGACTTGGCACTAATTGTTATGTGTTTCGCATTGCTATGTTGTATGTTTCTTGCAAGTTTAACGATGCCGAGAAGTCAGTTACTGTATTTAAAGTCTCCCAAATTGCTGAAGAAGACGACTAGATCTTTGAAAACAAATGTAAACGTGAATATAATAAATGTATTCGTCTTTTCTAGCACAGTTATTGATCCATCTCGAAATTTCCAGGGAAATGAAATGCCGTTATTTCTAACGTAGTTCGTCAGAAAAACATCGTTTTCTTTTACTTCGACAAATATTTTCAAAAAGTTTTAGGAATATACAATAATAAAAACAAGAGTTACTCCGAACCAATAGATTTAATAATTGTAAGGCTTTTTATACGGTATTTTTTTCTGATAGATACGTACTGCTGGCGCCTCTACCTACCTTTGACCATATCGATATATAGGAATAGTTCCAATCGTCTCTTGAGAAAATGAATGATCACCATTTAAAAAGTACACGGTCATTATCCACCTGACTCTAATATAAATCAATATTCTGGTTTCTACAAATAAACACCCGATTAAATCTGCTGGCTCTATATATTTTTTTCACCTATGATATTATTTGACCGACTTGCAACTAAAGAAAGAATACATCTATAGATATTAATATCTCAAAAATAAAATCGGTATTGCGTGAAACGCTATAATGTGCAGTCGTGAGAATGCAGAAAATCATATTTCGAAATTTTATTATCGGATAATTTTATTTTTTTGCCATTTCGTTTATCGTCATTAATTTGGAGGTGTTTATATCGACATAAATAACTACAATTCATAATTGTTTTACATAATGTGAAGGTAATTATGAGATGTATGTTAAAATTAAATGCAAGAAAGAATCGGGTTTGTCTAAACATGTGCGCCGGTATTTGGTTTTTCCTCCGCTACATTCAAACGAAACATACGCTACATTATTATATACAATAAATAAGTGCAATTAAAATATTCTATATACATTCATGTCAAGTAATTCTAATGTATGTGCACTATATAGTAAAATAAACTGCGGCGAAAACAGTCACTGGAGGAATAACGGAGTTACGTACTAAACGATACACGACCGTACATTGTAAAGATTTAATACAAAGTTTCAAGGCGCGTCTGCATTTAAACACATTATGAAGAATGCTAAACATATCAAGGATATATATTGTTACTTTGTTGCAAACATATTTATCTAACGATTAGTCTGGTTTTTGCATGTTGAGGCGTTTAAAGTATCAGTCACATTTCTTTCTACTAACAATATTTATCTAGTTAATGCTTTCTTTTCTTGTTTTCAGAATATGGATCCGTATTTTCTTTGCCCAATAATGTCAGAGCAACATAATTCAATGTCTATGCATATTACTCATTCCTTTTTGCAGAGAAATGCGAATGGAAAGAATTATTTATAAAAATATGATACTATTACAATTTGTTTATATAATCGATACAGGAAAATACACCTAGATTTAAGTAGGCCCTTGCTTAGGTTCCCATTTCAAATAATTGCATCCTATAACAACAACCGAACCTTCTAGTTTTCCTCCTACGTTGTTGCAATGCAATTATGCAAACGGGACCGAGGTGTGTATATTGAATGAATGTATTTCCGTCTCTCTTTCTATTATGTCAAACATCTGATCAACAATAAATAATTAACAATCGTAATTTTATTAAGTACATGGTTTTGTGTCACAATTTTAATACCTCATTACTAATTTTGCATTCATCAATACACATTTAATCGAAAAACCCACGCATGCCTTTATGCTACAGCATAAATCTTCTCTTATTCTCCAAACCCATCATAGACAACTTTGTTTTAACAATTTTTTGAAAGATTATGCTCTGCGGTGATCAGGTATATCGTTAATAACTTGCAACTACATACATTGTTCCAAAGAGATATTACTACATCAATTAACTAGTGTATTGTCTTAAGATTGAGTACATTTATTTTTCATTTATTATTAAATAATGTTATATCTCAATGTTACGTCTTTAAAAAAGTTGAGCTGGGAAAGAGCGCGTAAAAAGGGGCACAAAGAACACAGGAATTACAAAGAAGCATTGTAGAAACGTAGTTTGAAAAAGTTATATGCAGGACTCATGAAATCGTACGCAAATTTAGACTTATTAACGATTGGAAATACATATTTGGCACACTAAACAATTAATTGGGCCGCAAAGCTTTCAGGCATAAGCAGATAGCCTCGGCGAACAAATCAGAATGTGGAAGACGGAATATATCAATGCCGTATTTTCTTTGCATAGATTTCCATGAAGAATTGAGAAATATAGTAATCGCCAATTGGAACTAAACATATGGGCAACAGCACATTTGATTGTTTTTGTTTGATATTATGGTATTATGTAGTGATTCCCAAACGGGCGGCAGGTGTATCACCTGCCATGTATAAACTTACTAACATGTGATGCGTCAAAAGTATATCACCTCCTCGTCGACAGGTTGTTGCTGGTCACTCTTTACCTTATACTTATCGGGTAGCTTCGGGTATGTGTTTGTACGCGCTGCTTTCGGTCCACTGGGGACGTAATTACTGCTCATTGAAGAGGTGCTGGTGGTAGTCCCCGCCGACTGGGAAGGAGTTGCTTGCATCATAGCGGGTGAGGAACCAGTGCGTATATGCGAGTGTACCGATGTTGGAGTCTGAATGATTAACAACATATCGTTTTGATCTCAAATTTGCGGAACATATCTAATCGTTTACCGTTTCTCCAGAGGGTGGACTGAAACTGTCACTTCCTAGTCTTTGATAGCCGGTACTTGAGCGTCGTACCTTCTCGTCCTGGCACAGTTTTAGAGGAAGCATTTGCTGTTGGCCGGGTGGTGAGGAAACGGCAGAATTACCACCGACGCTGAATCGGGAGGATAGTTTAAAAGGAATTTGTTGTTTTATTGGCACAGACACTTTCTGCTGATTCGTCGTACTGATAAGATTTAGTGGAAGATGTGCTTTTATTGTGGAGGAACCTAAAAATGCAAAAACATTTATTACATACTTTTCTTGAGTATAATTTAAATATAAATTCTTGAGCGGAATAGTGAAAGCAGTATATTCAGCAGCGTCATAGTTTGTAGATGGCGTCAAATATGCGAACTAATTCAGTTTAAAAAGGCCTAGTTTAATTTTTGCTTAACCTATCATCTAACCTAAATGTACCACACCTATATTAATTGTAACGTACCCTATCATAATTTAGCGCACACCTATAAACAGAGGTTTTTGAAATGCCCCGAGGGGAGTACCTTCTAAAATGATAGTTCATATTATGCCGTTACTTTCGCAGAAAACTCTAGGAACATCATCCTAATGCGCAAACCCACAGAGAAGAAAACAAAACTTTCCATTGAATTCATAGGATGTTTCAAAAGTTTCGGTTCTTCTCGAAATACTTGTATAAATACAAAAAATTACCTTTTGTCCATTTAGCATCCTTACGTCGTTCTGTCGTTGAATGCGTACTGCCTCCACTACTAGCCGCTCCCGTAATAGCAGCCGAACTATCTGATTGCGGACTGCTCTCTTCAGAACTATGTGTGCTAGAATCGTCGAGTTGAGCGGTCACTGGTAACGCGACATTTGGCGAAATCAATAGCCCTTGACTAGTTAATACCTCCATCTTCCTATACAATTGCTCACGTTGCTGCTGAATGTCATTCTGATCAGCCCTGATTTGCTCCTGCAGCTTCAACAATTCTCCGCGCTTTTCATCTAACTCCTTCACCTCCTGCTCCTTGTTCGCTGCCCACGCCGCTTTTTCGCCACTCAGTTTATCCTGCAAATTGCGCAACTCTTCCAGCTGCTGGTTGTGCTTGTAATGTTTATCGCCGCCCTTCATCGCAATTATATGCGCTTGCAAACTCTCATTAGTCGTCATCAGTTGCGATATAATGCAGAGTAGCGTGTACACGTAATGTGAGAGTTGTATTGCTGCGTATTGCTGTTCACGACCGAGAGTGAGTAGAGATTCCGGTTGCGACGTCTCACCGCCAGCAGGAGCGTTACCATTCGTCATTGGTGGAGGCGCAGATAGCACACAGTTTCGATAAGGCAATCGTTCCTAAAGTTCGAGAAATCGTCATAATTAAAGTTGGGAATTCGAAGTTGACGAAGTCGAAGGAGGTATAAGATGCCGCTAGCAAACTTACAAAAAGTCTCGTATCACCAGGCTTCAAGTTTTCCAAATCGGAATTGGAAGCCGTTTGTACACCCGATGGCTGCAGTTTCTTCCCGAGGAGTAGCTTTAATGGGCCCTGATTCGAGTTGTCGTAGCCTCCAAAAGTTTCGGCGCGTTTAGGCAGAATCGGTGAGACGTACGTCTCGCTATGATGCTCACCCGCGGAGCTCACGCTGCGAGACAGATTCGTTCCAGTCCGGAATAGTAAACTCGCCAATTGGCTGACCTCCTGGAAAAGTCGATGTTTGTGGCGCATTCGCGCGTAAACCTAACTCAACGTTAAACTTACGTGTACTGCGGTCAGCACATCCTTCCACATTTGATCCGTGTCAGCATTTTCACTGACCAGATGTCGATATGACGGGGGTGAAGGCGGTTCAATCCCTGCCGCCGCTAAAAGCCTCAATTGCAGCACCATTTTCTCCTCTAGAAGCAGGGCTTGTTCGGTATCTTTTTGACGCAATAAACCTATGTACATTATAAATCATTACATTTCAATTTTCTTACACTTCAAAGTCAACAACTTTGAAGAGAAATATATATGTGGCATGCCTCAACAATTTACTAGAAAGTCATAAATGAATAACTCAAATATAGTTGCAAAAAGCGCTGAAGAATCACTAAAATTGTTGTTTTCATTGTTTCCGGTCAATAAAAATGTATAATAATTACATTGATATGGAGATGCGGACATGCTAATATCTTTGAACTTGTAATAAATCTGATGTTTACCTTCCAAATCCACATCAGAATCTGTCAAAACAGTTTAGATTTTATTCCACTGAACTAGTCGATACTACTTTATCACTGATAAAAATATAGGCAATTTCTACAAACCTGATATATCCCTGATTTGCTTGATGTTGATTTGACTCTGTTTTTCCTCGGCTGTGATGGCCGATGATTCATCTTCATCTTCGGGGCAGTTTTGTACAGCGTTCCTGTAATTAGATAAGTCCATTGATATCTTGAGTTTAGTTTTTTACTCCATTTTTTAGAGTTACCTAATAGCGTTAATCCAAGTCTGCTTATCTTTCGGCTTATGAACTTTCAGCTCAAACATTTCAGGGTCGGCTGGATTAGAAGAAATCAAATAAATCCCTCTTGATTCCTGTCCGGCTTTTTCACGAACCAAAAGTTTTTGTAAGGATACAACTCCAGCCTTAAATCATTAAGCTAGAATCAAACCTTTTCGAATCAATACAACGCTGGCACCTACCTTATTGTCTGGTGTGAAGAATGTATATTTATTATTATTTTCCTGCAGGAAAAACAAGACGTCGGAGAGAACAATAACGAGAACAACTTGCATTTTTCCCCTTCCCTGCATCAACATAGCAACTCCTTCGAACCTAAGCGCACGATTGCCCTGTAGAATATCGGACTTTTTGAATTTATTCTCCCTGTGGATTGTGTGAGATTTCGCGTCGATTTTATTATAAATCTCCAGTTTTCGATCCTCCTTTTCCTTTTCGGCTACCTGCGCGTCCACTTCGACCAAAATCTCTTTCACCAACGCAAGCGCACGCTGCAGGGCTTCCTGCTCCGGTTTATTCTCCTTGCTTGTCTTAATCAATGGCTCGATTAGTAACGGATACTTTGTCAGCCGTTGCGTTACAAAGAGAATACACTCAGGTATTCCCTTCTTTTTCAGCAGCGGATTCTGTTGGCAATGGCGGACAAACTGTCCAAAACGAGGATCGCTCTGCATGTACCCTTTATATAATTCAACGGCGTCGCGGTGACGACTGCAAAATTCCCCGTACGCCGATTTGAGTCTGGCTGCACGCGGATTCGAAAACTCATCCAAAAGAATGTCCGCGATCGATGTCACCACAGGCGCTTCGCGTTGGCGATGTCTCAGTCTCGATAGAAGATTCAAGTGCAAATCGATCAAGTCATTCAAACGTGGAAACATGCGTTCTAAATTTGTACCTAGATTAAAGTATTTCTGCAAACCGTCCATAAATATCTAGAAAAGGCATGCACATTATTAAAATGTAATCCTCGTTATTAAATCGCGCGCATACCTTCTGCATGACTAAAAGAGTCATACAATGATGCTTTTCAGTAAGAATGAACTCATAGATATGCTCTTGTCGCTTCACTTCTTTTTCCTTGAGTTTCTTTGCGATTTCCTTGCCCACGTGTGGAGTCCACGAGTCGGGCTCGCTCTCATGCAAACCCAAACTCAAATCCGAGCATAAATCTGCCGCGATTATTTGCGTATCGGAGAGAAATTCCAATGGCACCAAAGGAGCCTCATCATTAAAACTGAAAGTTTTCAAATGCTTACATACAAGAATCTGCCATAAACTTTAATATGTATCATGAAATAACTGGCAAATCGATACATCCGAACTACCCATAAATCACTCCGAATGTTTACGTTTATTATGATTGCAGCAATTTGCGAAAGTTTTTTTTTCTTCGATGCCTGAATCGAGTACTTACTTGGTGGAATCGCAGTGAACGTGATCGCCATCTTTATCGTCCGACAATATTTGGCTGCGAACAATACGGTTGGATTAATTCAATGCTGATTTGCGGCAAATGGATTATAATAACGTATTCATATTACGTTCGTTCATCGAAAAGCAGTGTGGACCCAAGAATCACAAAAATGCAACAATCATAAATGAACTTGTTAAGAACGCCGATGACAATGAGTTTGTTACAAATCGTCAACACAAGAAACGCAAAAACGTAATGAAAACAGTATCAAGTGGGTATACATGTATTCATATGTTATGTTATGTTTCAATCTTTAATTCGCACAGAGAAATAAAGAGAATCGAAAAAGATCAACAGACAGAAACAAAATATTATTGGCAAATATGGAATAATGACGGACAAAAATTGCATACGCTGAAACAGATGAATAGCTAAAAATATATGTGCCAAGAACGTAGTAAATCCAAATCCAGTCAATTCAGCAATAAAAAGGCAGATAGATAAATAGATATAGAGAATATAAAAAAAGCATCGATGCAGAAGAAACAAAAATGAATACAATAAATAGAGGTATTGAGTTCAAGAGGCAATTGTGGAATTAATTGTAAAAGTTTTGAGAAGAGATAATATATGAGCAGTAACCGTTCGCAAATATATATGGTGCAAGAGATTGTTGTTTCGTGAATGAAGATAAACAGTATATCAACAAGGTACATTAGTTTTGTTTTGGGGGGAATTTGCGGGACTTACTTAACTCCCAATTTCGTTGCCACCCTACGCCAAGGCGAGTAGCTTAGTTGGTTCCTCCTGTTCGGGGAGGGTTTTGTGTGGGGAAACAGGCAACATATTAGCCACACTCTCTGATTATATCGATTTTATTAAGATATGATTAGAAACATTTTTGATATCTGCTGCGGTTTCAGATTAAATTTCAATTCATTTTATGTTTTCCAAACGCTTTTCACAAACGGACAAACATTCTCAGTCAAGCATGCAATATGTATATAACTAAAAAAGGTCTCAAGTAAGTTGACCCCTTTCGATATCAAACTATGTGCTTTATAAGCGGGAAAATGATGAAAGCGCTTTCATGAAAATGTATATATTTCTTTTCGAAGCACGCAAGTATGAAATTGCCACCCTGTTTTGATTAATTCCTTCCGCACGTTGAAAATAAAATAGGAATTTATGCACACAATTTGAATACCATGAGAAGGGCCAAACATTTTACACGAAACCTCTTATAAGTACGCACGCAAAGATTAGTTATTGATTGCAAGGAGAGTCGTTTAAAGTTTAGGTCACAGCAAAAACCACTTCAAGGGTGTAAAAGATCTTTGTACATAAGTTGCACACACAAACTATGGTCATTAATAAAAGAAGGAATCCAAAAAGCTAAAAAGCAAACATCCACAGAAAAGACAAGCACTTTCTCTTTAATTTTCTTCTTTTTTGGTCAAAATAGTGTCGCACATGTAAGTAAAGTCTGTTAAACTATATAATTAACCAAAATAGAACCACAAAACAAAAATACATCCAACAAAAACTGCCGAATATTTCGCCATCTTGTGTTTTTTTTTTGATATTGTACAAAAGCATCGGGCTTCCGACTCGCCGCTTCTCCGCAGGAAATCACGTTCGCATTAACGTTTTTGGAGAGAAGTTGAAGAAGCGAATGCAACGTTCTTTTCTACGACATAATGTACACCGTACCAACACATACATCAGAGAGATTATACATGTTCTGTTTTGTGTACATTTTCAATACGAAGAGACAAGTCACAGGACACACGTTGAAAAATATACCGGGTGCCACCAAAAGAAAAAATGATTTGAGACCAATCAAAAAGGATATGTACTTGATCACTACTTTCATTGATACATAAATCTCAAAAATTAGGACATTTTTGAGTACACCCGATATATGTTGAGAAAATCAACTACGTAGAAAAAGTGATAGTCTCTCAAACATGCGTAGGACAATGATGTAACGAGAATATACCATTACAAGTAACAACGTGAGGTCTAAAATGAGGGACGCGATATGCGACAAACGCCATACTGGCACGTTGATGGACAGAGGACAGACACATAATCTGATCGCAGATTATCAGAGCATTTCTATCAGCACCCCACGCGAAATTTGAGCATTGACGGCATTGCGCAAGTATCTCACTTTGTATTAGTTACGCACAAGCGGGGCATTCAAACACAACGAGTAATTACCTATTTACTGATACTTGATTGCTGCCACTGAACGATCCGGAACTGCGTTTCGATAGCGGGCCGACTTTGTGGTTTGCCAGATTCGTCACTGCAAAGTTGGCGATGCGATTCGAGTTCTGTAGTGAAAAAACATTTCCGTATGAATGGACTGCTAAAGACTTTAGGACGCGTATAAATATACCTTGGAACTCTTACTCGGTTTATTGCACTCGGCGATGTGATCCTTGCACGAGTTTTGATGCACCGTGGTCGTGCAATCTGTTAGTGAATAATTTGTTTATTAGTCCGATCGTTGGAGGAATCGTGGGATCGACTTACTTTCGCAATACAGCGCCGGCTTGTTGTTCAAGGGTTTATTGCAGTAATCACAGTTGTGCGACGATCCATAGCAAGCCGATATCCACTGATGGGCTACTTTCTTATTCTTATCCTTAGAGAAAACATATTTGCAGATCAGGAAAAATCGGAAGTGTTTATTAAGTATCAGAATCGCAAAGAAAGACGTCTAATTGAATACGTCTTCCAACTGATTATCATTGACTTGGATCACATAATATTAATTGTTTATATTTTGTGGAGAAATTAAACGAAATCTTCATATTTACCTTTTTCTTTCGAAAAAATATACTCCCGCGTTTTCTCCTCTTCTCCGAATGATGGTCATACAAAGCACTAGAAATAATATATTATTGTAAGAGCGGTATAGCATTAGTATTTCGATAATTGTTTAATAGAATAAAAGTCAAGATATCCCAGAACAATCAATACGGAAAGAACGTCCCGAGTTATTATAGAAGTGGGGTAGAAAATCTTAATTAGACCAGAAAAGTTGTAAATTGCTGCGTGCGGTAAACTCTGACTGCTAGATAGACAATTTGATTTGTCAAAAGAGAGAAACGGAGAAGTGGTCGCCATGTTTTTGGGTACAAATATGTATACTCACTGATGTAGATTCGAAGCGGATTGGTGGGAATCGAAACGTGTATGATGCGACGCGCGACCTTCCTCCTCGGTTTCCGATTCCGTACAGCTCGGTCTGCCCCTACACACCAAGCTAAAGCACATGCACTACAGCGCAATACAAGACTGGTTCATTTATGTATTTTCCCATTTCGAGGGAAAAATTTCCACTTCGCCGCGAACGCATTTAACCGACAGTACAAAAACACGTAAATTTTGCATGCCATTCGATAAATAGAAATATTCGGATATTGCAGAGTGCAAAATAATTATCGACAAATATAAATATTTCGGTTGAACATGTAGTAAAATATTGAGAATAATAAAATACAACGAGATCGAAAGGTAATTTTGAGGGGGTTGGTACACTTACATTGGCAGGGTGGGTTGAGCACCCGCCAGTGCCGGCTCCGGCACCAGATCCCGCACGGCGATGATCGACGGCGTGGACACGGACTTCTGCAACGGGAGTCGAATGGGCGACAGGCGCAGTTGTTCGGCCTCGCATTTCGCCTTCACTTTGATAAAGTCGCTCTGAAAAATTACAACAGCGCGTGTCACTCCTCAATCGCATGCAATTCGCCGCCGTCGAGCCTAGTGCGAATATGGACGCAAAATAATCATACTTGTAGGTCCGCTTCATTGAGTGAATGTGTGCTGGCGCCTCCACCATTCCGCGTGCCGCGACGATGATTGACGCCACTCTCCGTGCCCAGCAGGCGCGTCGTGCTACCATCGACGATGTCGACGAGCGACGATTCGTCCGCCTCCGACTCCATACTGCTGAGCGAGCAACTGAAAACGGAAGACCTACAAATGGGATTCAATTTGCAGCTGCTCCTCGCCTCAATGCCTTACCTCCGTTGTCGATGTTTGACTTTCTCCTTGGTACCTGTGAGGTCCTCCAACGCCGTCCATGACCGGCGCCTTTGTGGATCCGGTTGACATAACCAATCTTGTGTCGCTTTAATAGATACATATATTGAAATAAAGCTTCAGAACATCTTCAAACCTTTCATCATGTTTTTAATACATTCATTACACTATGATGCAAATTTGCTAGTATATTACATGTTTACTAGTATTGTTGTTTTTAAATAAATAGGTGATTTTGGGAGTATTTGGCCCGTTCATATATTTTTTTAAATGTGTTTGGAAAAGGAAACTTGTCATTTCTTGGTCCGTGGGTTCACAGAATTGGTACAAATTCACACAAAAGAGATAAAATTAGTTGACTATTAATTGCTAAATGGATTGAAATGGTATCAATATATTTGATTATTCAGAAAACGGGTTTGAAAATATAGCCAAGAAACAAGGAATATCATTTTATCGTATTTTGAAATTTCCCTGATTTGTGAAAATATTTTGCGTGTTCAAAAAACAAGTTTATAATTAAAACTCACCTATTCATTTTTAAACAATAAAATTATACTACACAGTGTTATCAAGAAGCTTATTTTGTATGGTTCCTATGTACAATAAAAAGAAAATATTTACCGCTCCCTTTTCTACTAGTCGGCTGGTGCAAGGGTGAAGACCCCAAAGAGCCCCCAAGAGTTTCTAGTTCTGGCACCGCTTCATTGAGAGTTGGGCAGCTCGCGCTGAGACGTGCCACATGAGCCAAGAGAGGATTAAGAGTGCTCGCCGTGAAATGCTTCGTGTTTGCTACATAAACATCTGCAAGTTAGTTTATTCTCGTTTTACAATTTACATTTAGATTGCAGCAGCAAGGCTGGAGGAGCGCGTCGCGTCGTATGCAATATGCACGCGTCGCGTCGACGTGTTGAGGAGGTTTTGAGGTGCGAATGAATGCAAAGCGAGGAGGAATACGTTTACTCTCTATCGAATAAGTATATATGTATGCAATTGGAAACCTACTGTGCGCAGTCACATCTCTCATTCGCTGCACGGTGTCGTGCAAATCTCTGACCTGCTGCAGACTGTCCTCGAGCACCGGGTAGGATTTGTTCGCCGGCGAATGCGGCGTGACGCTGATGGTCGGCAGGGGCACCGGCCGCGGCAGCATTTCGCCGAGATGATAATCGGTGATGACGTCTTCGTCGCTGTCCGGCTCACCACCACTCTGCCCACCTTCATCTGCAACAACAAAAAAGCAGAACAAATCTCACCTCAAGTTTCACAAAATATGCCTTCATATCCTTTAAACACCAGCGGCATAATCCTCCGTTAAATACAATTGATCACGGTGCTCACAAAAGTTTGAGGGTAATAAGCTTCATTTGGCCTATTTTAAAGTTTTGTAGTTTCCGGTAACAGTTTGGCGAAGCTTACTAACATTTTCAACATTCCACTCGAATTGCAGTAATGATTTTCTGGATGGAATGAAAATTCCTCCATTTCTTCTTCATTTCAGATTTTTAAAAGTTCTGAATCGAAATTACCAGATCGTGGAAACTATGCAACACAAAAACACGGTCTCAATCTATTGTCACGGTATTCTTATAATCGATTTTAACAGAAGCAGCGAAAAACAGAGCTCTCCTTTTTGCGCATCTGCATTTTCACACTCTCTAATTAAGATAAAAATCAACCGCTTCTTCTCCTATGTCTGGATTCCAGCGAAACTATTATTCTTTTTTGTTGGAATATGAATTCACCGTTAAAATGCAAATGCTGGCGCATACGAACCAACTGGAGCAAAAACCATGGCGCATATACACGAACGAAATTAGCAAACAATATGATTTGGTTTTGGAAAACCTCATTCACGCGCAACATTTGACCGAATATGTGTAAAACAATCCACCATTATCTGCCAGTAGCTCTCACAAATCGCATCTGATGTGTGTCATAATTGATATAAGAGAAATTAAGCAGTGCTTTGTTTTCCACATCGTGTTGGAAGACGTGTTGAAAGGCAAAGATGAATCAATGTTTCATAGCTATTACAGTTGCACAATCATAATAATCCTTTTTATGTCCATGCCATCAAGAGGCAAAAAGCACGCAATGTGTTATATTCTCCTGCCATTGTTAGCACAATCTTTATAAATATCTGTAGAAATTAACAAAAAAAAGAACACATTAGCTGAGGTACGCTCTGGTCGTATTGTACTTTTGTGTAGTACTTTTGCATGGGGTTTCGCATAACAGTTAAAATTCCCGTAACGTGTTTATTACAATATTGCAAAAGCAGGCCTCAGTGTATTCTCAACTTGGAACACTATACATAAATTAAAGCATAAAGCATATTTCTCACAAATAAAACACAACTGATTGTGAGACAAAATTATCAGAGGATGATAAGATGTGGAATTTATAACTAATATTAACATTTTAGCACGTCACCCCATATGTTTTTAGTAAATAACGCGCAGGTTAATTTATAGATCGTTTTTAATTCCATCGTTCCGAGTTATTCGAATGGGCACTATAGAAAATTGCTTTTAACTTAACATTAGTTGGCACAAGAACAACGGTCATGGTTTTTATTTCTTGTTTCGGGTGCACGGCGTTCGTGTGCGATGCTTCCGGGTTCACAGCACTGTCTAAAAACGAGATCGCTTTTACCAGCGTGTGGATCACAAATTTTCAGGTGACCTTAACCTACTTGCGTCCCGATTCATGAGTGTTGACCTAGTTTGGGTTGGTCCTGGGGTGGAAAGTGTATTTAGGGGAACGTGAGATTCTCGTTAAGGTCGCTCCAGCAGATCGAAAACTCCCGGTAAATCCTCATTGTTTCCACATTACACTTGGTACCTCCATTACCTTTTGCATAACTACAGATCAGATAAATTGAAAACGCTGACATTTATTGTCTTAAGAAAGTTGCTTTTCGAAAGATGAGAACGTGAACATCGAGGGTTGATTGTCCAAAAATGTCTAGGGTCCCCCCCCGATCTTGCGAAAGTGGGCCAGGAGAACACGAAAACGTCCGTGAGCCGCATCGCCGCATCCGCGACGCTGCCATATTCATCTGTTGAATCGTTCATGAGACAATTGCTCCGGTTTCTCCGTGTGCAGTTCGCGGTCTGCCCCCGCATTCACGTTATTTATTTACGTCTTGCTCCTGGTCGTTTCGGGCCGACTGCGTCCGTCGTCACGCGTAAAAATTCCTATTATTCCCGTCCATGTTTTGCGTTTGAAAAATACCCACACAGCATGCGTAATTGCGGTGCATAAACAATTTAACAGCGACGCCAGCACAAATTGTCGATGAGGATATTCGGAGAAAATAGACCTGTCGACGCACCGACTCGCTTCAGTCGGCTGTCTGCTATCCTGTTTATTAAATTACGCTATATCGGAAGTATGGCTTTCTAGCGTTAAAAGGTTTCGTGGTTACGTCCACGTGAGTAATTAGTGTCCGGCTCTGCTTTCCGCCTAATTGCAAGTACCAATTAATTCAAACCTACGCCACTAATTGATTGCAATTTTTCTCCGTGGCAATTAAATCAAACGAGCAACAAATGTCACGAACTATACTCGTTTGCACCAACTTTAATCATGTATGAAACCGATCTGAATTAATTAACCGCCTATTTGCGACAATTATTTTAATAGAGGTATGATTGGATAATTGGATTCCAGGTCGAGAATTATTGATTTGGATTAAGTCTATTTATATATAGTGGATTCCGCTTAATCGGGACACATCGGGACTACTATGTTTTTTTCAAGATTAAGTGATGCCTCAATAAACTGAAATGTAATACACATTTTAAAAATGTACACAAAATAAAATTGAACGTAGATCATCATATTATATTATCAATTAACAGGTTTACAATTTATATAAATTATTGCGACGGAATTATTAGGTCTAGGTCAGTGCTTCCCAACCTCTTTTGTGGCATTGTAGGTCTCTCAAAAAAATCTTATGTCGCCTGTGTTTTATAAGTAATATTTAAAAAATTGAATTGATCACTTAAGAAAACCGCATTGAAGAAATGCGAGTTTTTTTTAGAAAGATATGACAAGGAAATTGTTAACGAAACGCAGTTGCTAAATTTTCAAATCATTCAATGAATTCCGTAAACTCGTGATGAGTCCATTTTCGAATTGTCATTTATTAGATGTGTTGGGAGCGCTTAATGTCTATGTTTCTAAAATGTTTAGTTTACAGTCTTTTATGTCAGTGTGTTTGCTAGTGAGCAGTAGTTACCGCATGTTTTCCCACCGAAGACACCTGACTATCCCTTGGTGATATAGCCTAATTCCCGGATGATAATATTCCGTCTTGTTTGAACGATGTAGCGTCACAATCATGAAATTGAGTCCGTACACCCCCGAGTTAAGTAAAGAATTGTTTGGTGTTTTAATATTATAGAACGAAGGATTGAAGCTAACAATAAGAGAAAAGATTTGATATTGTTAGCAATTTTATATGAAGCTTTACTAGATTAGGAGGCAAGTAGTGAAACGAATTTAGGTATATGATAAGTGTATAGTTAATGCTAAAACAACAATAAAATTAAAATGTGGTTTGCTTTTTGTTTTTGCTAGATATTAATTGTACAAAATCAACCCAAATAATATTTTCTGGAATAAAATAACGCGTAATTTTACACTTTACATGTTAAATTTAAATTAATCCCACCATACGCTTATACACAATGTCAAATAGCGCCACGCATTTATTCCGATTGTTAAATGTTGTCCCGAAAATGCGAAATAAATTTACATCACTTCGGGGAAGCCTAATGTATTGCTTCCATAATAAAGTTTCAAAAGTTTTCTCTACAAGCAAAATTTAAAACTAAGATAAACTTAAATAGCCTTTGTAAACGTTGTTATTTAATTTGGTGTTGTAAAACTCAATATTCATGACCCTATGAACTTTTTGAAATGTTAATGAGCTAAACTTTGTTAAACTCTGGCAGTTTCATTGGTTTTAAATTACATTACTTTGGCCTACATTTTCCAACAAAAGTAGATAAATAATACGTGTATTCATAGTTGCTTATTACATGATTTATTATAGTTTCTGCACTTTTAACAGCGTAACATAAAACAGTGCCTGCGTTACCTAATGCAGTAAGCACTAATCTACTGTAAACAAGAAAGCATTGTTTTCAAATTTTCTTATTACGTTCTAATGAAATTATTCGTAGTAATAACCACGCAATATTCTGTTTTAATTGGGATATTTCACATTGGAACAGTAACCGCCAATGTGTGCATATATTATTTGATTTGAACTTTAGATTACGCCAGGCTCTAGACTCACCAGAGAAAAACAAATGGCGAAAAGTTGTGCAAAACGTAAACTTGTATAGATACTAAACACATTGCCCCTAGAAAACAATAAAAAGCGAACAATTTACCACGCTAATTCGTGCTTTTCTAGCGTAGTCATATCAGTAGAAGAAATTTCAAGGTGAATTATAAATTAAACCGAACATAAATAGCCCAGCGTACCTAGGTGTATGCAATAAATGCTTACTCGTCGATAGATCATTAGAAAATTGTTCGATGTAAAAACTTATTGCATTATACACATTTTATGTTGAATACAACTGTTTTTATAATATAGTTTTTATAGCACATTCTAACGTATTCACTATTTTTCCCTACATTTTATGCGAACACTAATAATCGTTTCATCTTGAAAAAAAACCTGCCAAATACTGATCATTCATTCGTGCATAAACTACGGCATTTCTATTTGCAAGCAAAGTTAATTTACGAGCAATTTTACAGTTTAATGTTGTTGAATTTAATGGCCAATCAGGGGGTTTTGTATACCAAATTCACGCACACGTTGTGTGAATCAATCATAAATTCAAAATTTGAACAGATTTTAATTAACCGTTAAAATACTCAAAGCAACACATAAATGTATTATTCTCGAATGATTCGGGAGTCTTAAAGATGAAAAAAGAACACACGAATCATTACATATAAGGATTTGTAATTGAAAATAAATATCTAAATATAATAGTCAATTATAGATTTTAATATCCCAATTTGCAGATGTTGATTACTTCACTATACTTCAGTATACTGTATACATTATTTACTGAAGTAATGGGGAATAAAAATTAAAACTACCCACATAAAATATCATTAAACCCAAGACTAAATGAATTAAATCTGATTAATAATTATAAAATCAATAAACGAATATGTATATACATGCATACGCAACATGGTTTACACAGGTGATACTCCCAAGTGGCGTATAATAGAATTACAACGATTACAACGATGCATTACAGTCCAGACAAAAGCTAATGCAATGGTCAATAAACTGTTATACTATAATCGCAAGATGTGCGCTTTATTTACTTCCTAGTAATCTCAATATTTCGGACTAACCTATGATGAAAGGGGACAGGTGCGTCGATTTCTAATTAAATTTTCCGATATTACGGTGATCTATAAATAGTGAAAAAGTCATAAATCCAGAGGCCGGGTATCCTCCTCTCTCAAGCTTGCTGAAAGTCAGCAAGGGACAACAGGTTGCCACCACCTCTTGCCAATTCCGAAATATAGTCGTAAAACACGCATTTGTTCATGGATAGACGAATTGGTAGTGCCTCTATCCATGTCCGTCGTCAAACACCAATTGTCCACACTCATCAATAGATTTACCTAAACACGGATTGATTGCATATCAAGTGGTACCTGTTGTGCGGACTCCTCGTATTCGATCGACAAACACTCATCCACCCCTGTCGATCGCTTCGACAACCGACGCGACGTGATACAACACGCGTGTATAAACAAAAGCTAAACACTCTTTGAATCTACCTGTTTGGTGTGCTATCGGAAATGAAAAAAATTGTGCACGACGCTCGTGGAGCGGCGGCGGCGACGACCGTGAAAACTCGCGAGCGAGCGAGCGACATGCGGAGCGCGCGCGTCCCTTGCGTCAACTGGAAAATCGCGTTTTCCCTGGGCTGGTTGCGGTGGTCGGCGGCCGCCGCCGCGACGCCGAATCGATTCGACAGACTTGCGCATATCGCGAAAAACGCAGCGCAGCAAATCCAGCGGCGCGCCGTGCCTACCGCCACCGCTACCCCCACCGTCGCCGACCGCCGCCACCGGCCACGCGAACCATGGCGAACGCAAGGGCGGTCAGGGCATTGTGCATCGTGTGCATACCGTGAACGCAACGAGGGGACAGCAATCAGTTGCGGATTTGGATGGAATTGCATGCGGGACAAAAACACATGCACACATATGCGGGTCTACACGCAAACACGTTACAAAGGCACGAAAACGTAATAACGTATGCAATGAAAGGAAGGAAAGTGTAGAAGATCGAATTTTATTCCGTAGACTTAGTCTTCAAATATTCAACCGCTGGTTGATTGCTTCATTTTGAGCATCATTTAGAGAGAATGTTGGAGAGAGAAATTTTTAGAAACAGAAAATTGAGTTTTTATTATTAAGAGGCTTTGTAATGGTATTGGCGGTACTAATGTCCCTTGTGGGACGCCTTATATGTGATAATAGTGGACGAAACCGCATGGGTGGCCCCACTTTGAGAATCACTGATATATATAATCAAATTTTATTCTGTATGCTTAGTCTTCAAATATTCAACAGTTAGTTTATTGCTTCCTTTCGACTACATATAAAGAGTATTTGCCAGAGAGCACTTTTGAGAAAGAAAATACAGTTTTCATTATTAAGAGGCCGTTGGTCTTCCCAGATATCACAGTTTAATTCATGTTAAATTGTATTTCATAATTTCTAATTTCCCGCAAGAATCTTTCAAATTTCAACGAGAACATATTTCGCGGTTTTTTTAAACAAAAGTGTAATCAAAAAACGGCGGCTCCTTCAAAAAGTGTTCTATAGTTCTAGGAATTTGAATTGGAGCTAATGATGAATAAATTCTCTATACATACGACAGAAGGGGGACCCCGTCTGTGTTATTGGTTTATCAAATCCCAACGGGGACTCGTTTATTTTCCTGGTCCCACGAAACTCCTTCACGGGGACCCACTTTGAACACCACTGAAATAGGTGGTCGAATTTTAACCGATATGTTTAGTCTAACATATTGAACGGTTGGTTGATTGCTTAATTTTGACCAACTTTTGAAGAGAATTGTGGAAAAAGAAAATATTTTTTAATCAAGAACTTTGTACGTTTGTAATCTAAATATCATAGTTTAATATATGTTAAATGGCAATTTATAATTTCTAATATGCTTAATCCTCCAAGGGACTCTCAAATTTTTACGAGAACATATTTTGCTTCATATTGTAAATCCTAAATTAACCCAATTATTTTGGGCCAATAACGTACGCAAGGTGCTTTATTTCCTCTTATTGTTAGTTAATTATTCATAATTGTACTAATAACACTTTCTTCTGAAAATTTTAACTGAAATTTTAACTTAGTACATCTTGTATAAATTTAATTAAATAATATAAATTTAACTTTGTAATTTTGAATTTCCTTCAATGCCTAATATTATTGTGAATATTGAATATTAGTTGTTATTATCATTTTCAATGCAAAGTTATAAAATATGCATTTGACATAATTAAACTAATTCCTAAATCAAAACATTAGAAATAAAATGTTATGTTTGCACAATTGCGATGGGTACAATAAATTATCGTGCAAAACTGCGGAAGGAAGCCACTTAAACTGTAAGAAAACCTCTAATTTTCAAAGCTTTAAAAGAACATAATCGTATACACTGAAATGCTTATAAGCAGAAGGGCATAAATCAATATAATTTGGATGGTTCTATTAAATATTCATTAATATTGGACTAAAATTCTCCAACTTTCGTTAGGTTATTGAAATTTACATTTTACAAGACGTTCAATGTAACCCATTAGGGTTTAAAAATTGTAATAGTACAAAATTTAAATATGTTGGTAGCAACTGCGATACAATGCGAATTATTCAAAACAATTCCTAAACATAGATTAGAAGACCCGAATTCGAAGTGAAACTGTAGAGAACTATTGCTATTCACAGCTTAAGGTAACCATGAACTTTAAGGGAAAATATGATCTATTTCGTGGCCCAAAATAAACTTCTTTATTTATTCGTTCTCTTTTTTTTATATATATTCGACATCACCACCAAATAATTTATATCAAATCGGGGTGCATGACTGGTAAAGCTCAGAAGATGTAACTCCAAGGCCCCTGGTTCGATTCCCGAACGAACTACAAATTAAATTTCGCCTTCTTAAGGCCTAAATAAGGCCGAGGGTTACACAAGGCGCCTGCAAGTCAACCTCATAAAACAATGTGCTCACTTACGATCATAGCCGATCAGATGCGGTGCTCGGAAGTCGTGAAACGATGTTGCACCGATAAGCAAGAATAAAATCAAGATCAAAGAACCCAATAAATATATTTAGTAATATAATTAATTGAAGGAGGATAAACCTATTGAACTGAACCGGGCATAAATGCTTAATTAACATTCACTTTCAGATTCGTGCCTATCTATAAATTGAAATTCATGGGTCTTTAAAAGTAAAAACATTTTGGAAAAATGTATTTTATAAATCGCGTTTAAAGTTTGGTTTTAAAGTTGTAATTATCGATGAACTCATCTTTACATGCCTTATAGACTTCATTTTGTTATTTACAAATGTTTTAAAATTAATATTAATTTAAACCAAACTAAAATATCTTAAAATAAACGATGACTGTAAAACGTCGTAACTGGCAAATGACGTAACTAATTAATTCAAAATATTTCATACACCATTGGACTTCGTTTCTAAGTTTTTTATTGTAATACTTAATACAATAATTTTAAATGTTTATGTTTATGTACTACATCAGTGGTTGTCATCTTTTTTTTGTGGCACGTTTTAAAATGTGGCGGCACGCAAACGAGAAATAACTTGGACCAAATTCAAAACGGGGGCAGCACCTCTCGCGGACGTTTTAAATTAAGTCAAAACAGGGGATAAACATATATTGCAATGCTGGAGGAAGAAAAATACCATTTTTTATTATATATAAAATGTGGAACACTTCTTAAATTCCGCAGCACACTGAAGTGCCGGGAAGTGCAGGGATGTCAAAAAAAATTCGTTATCTTAGGTCGATCCAAATAGAGAGCAAATTTAACTCCCGACCCGGAAGGAGGGGCACCTTTGGTGTCTCACATTTGACTCTCGACCCGGAATGATTCATCCATTCGGTAGTGTCGTCGACACTTCCGGATTCGTATTTTCCCATTTCGATACCAAAACTTCTCGATACTTTCAGATACCCTTCTATTTTAAGATCAACTCTAGACAATGGTTGGGAATCACTGTACTAGGTGGGCATTATAAATTCGAATTACTATATAATAAACTATAAAAATATTGAAAAGAAAAAAAAATTCCACACCAAAACCAAAATTAATCTTATAAAATGATAAATAAACCTTGGTTTTATCAACGAAGTATTAAGAATGGATATAATAAATACCACAAAAACAAATACTACTCATACTGAAATTCCAACCGCTGATAAGCAAATCGTGATCGAATTTTATTGAAACAAAGGTGAAATAAACAATGCTTTGGTGCAATTACTCTAATGGCCTTCCTATCAATTTCCAACTAACTTCTAAGCGTTTTTACCGATGTGGAGCATTGTGTCTCAACACACAACGAAAGAATTCCGGATGTACCCGTTCAAAACACCGATACAGTTTAAAAATAAGGACCATTCTAAATCGACCAGCAACAACAGGTAGATGTTGCAGGTACCGAACCTAAGAAAGTGGTTCCAAAAGAAAAAGTAAAGTACTCACCTGAAGACAGCACGATTAATTGTTTCTCGATATTCCTGTCCATCGTGACGATCACAATCACTCGACGCTGTGTTTGCGAAATATGTCCCGAAACCGAGTCTAGGCAAATTTGCTTCTGCAGGCGGGTATTTGTTTCCTTCCTTGCATAAACCACAACTACATTTTCAAGTTGACTTTACGCCACCGGTGTACACAGCACGAACTCACGAAATGTTTTCGACGGTGCACAAAGCCACAATGGGCAGAAGGTGAAGAACTAAACATCCATTTCATTAGCTATGCGCTGTTTAGCCACACCGCACACATAATGAACATGCATACACAACAGCCACATTAAACAGCCGAAGAATGGTGCGAGTACAACCACCGCTATGGTGAAATCCGTTATTGAACGCCTTGCAATTTTTCTTTTTTCGGGAAACAATTGCACTTTTCCGACAAATAAACGCGATTACTGTATACACTGTTTACATCTTTACTTGTAGAAAAATCGCGATTTGTAACACAGGTATTCAACGCTGATCAACGGCAAGTTTCATACTAAACTTGTATTACTATAACGTAGAAGAGTGTTGTGATACGATCGGCGATGCTCACTACGTGCTGCCACAACTAATGTTACTTTCCGATTCTCTGTCGACTCCTGACACTTGTT
Source organism: Mimaenictus wilsoni (assembly GCA_027575185.1). NCBI lineage: Eukaryota > Metazoa > Arthropoda > Insecta > Coleoptera > Staphylinidae > Mimaenictus > Mimaenictus wilsoni. The sequence continues at coordinate 114,716 of JAODAC010051722.1, forward strand.
GCCATTTAACAATGCCTTCCACCGTGTGCCGCACACCTCTACTTACTAAAAGTTGCTACACTCCAGTAGGCGCTACCTACCAGCGCCATCTTGTCTTAAGTAACTTTACTTTATTTGCTGTGTTGCCATTTTGATTTTTCAAAGGTTTCAATTGATTTTACTCATAATCCTTGAAAATATCTACAGAGAATTTTTACTTCATATATGACCTTGAGGGACTGTAAAGTTCGGGAAATTTCGATGGCGCTGCAATTTGTGTAATTGTTTATTTATGTTTCAATGTTTCCATAATTAATTTTATTCAACATTCTATATTCTAACATTCTATGTGATTCTATGGTTAGACATCTTAGTGTGATTTTTCCATCGATCTTAACAATTTTTGCTATTAATTGTATATACGATAAATAGTCGTTGTCTAATTGTAAGTAAGAATATATTTTCACAATGAACCTAAAAATCATTGATTTGCGAACTGTACATGGCAGATTACAGAAGACATTTCCCAAGAGCAGAATACCGCTATAACGCATATGCAGTATATTTTAACAAATGTATATATAAATAAATATGTTAATTTTTACTGGAAAAGTGTTTTGTCTTTCCCATTGTACTGATACCGCGAAAAAAATTGTAATATATTAACAAATACTGTCTATTTATTTCCAAACATTTATTTCCCTGCTGCGAAAGTGGCTCCGTCGAAATTTCCCAAACAATTATTAGTGTACCGATCTCAATATAAGAGTCGTGATTCTCTATGGATATATCCTTTGCTTTTAGTTGATTTCTGACTAAATTTTGTTCAAATTTCTCGAGATTTTTATCAATAATTAATTTTAGTAAAATATAAAAATATTGCCGTTAATATTAAAATAGATATATTATCATTCGAAAGAACGAGTTCACCAACTACGGTGTTATTGAATCATGCTAAAGTTTCAAATTGTATTTATATTTATGTTACGTTTCGCCTTGATTTATAATAAACTAAATTGGTTTGTTATGCGATACAACACGAAATGCGAGTTGTCGCACGCATATTAGAGCATTACGTTTATTATTGGATTAATAAATATTGACAATAAAGTCATTAGCTTTGAACATAGATTTTATAAATTTTACTTTACTTATTATGGTGCTGCCCATAATCACATAATGCTCCATAAACGAATATAATCATATGATAATGTATTTTATGCTAAAATTTAGATTATTTACAATAAATCTCTTGGGTTGTGTGAAAAAGAAAACTGTTTTAATTCCACAAAGATCAGCACCAAAAGTTTTGGAACTAATGTTCATAATATAACCTCAAATGTTTACGCTTGCAAGAGCTGGAAATACATTTTTCAAATGTCAGAAGTATATTTATCGTTTTAAAAGTAGCAGCAGGACCAAACCGAAAGCATCAGAAGTTTTAACATCATATTTAATCCAGTGTGCAGAACCTCCTTGGACGTCCTATTTTGTTAAGGTTGTTTTACATTATTTAACATTTTATACACAGATCGGCAGTCTTATATAAGGCATATTCTAAATAACACAACGATTGATTTCAGTATAATAGTATCATCGATGATCATTGGGGAAAGTCTCACTTTAATTGGCCTGCTGGAAGTTCAAACTATCATATTTTAAGAACGGGGTGCTATCCTTATATTAAATATCATTGTACCAAGCGAGTTTATGAAGACTTGGAGATACAGGATAAGTTTTTCAGATTTATTAAAGTTTTTAATTTAGGTGAGTCAATGAAAATTTCAAATGTTAAATCGAATAGTTGACCATAAAAATATGAAGTTTGTCAAGTGACGTTGAGGTTATCCCTTCAAGTTTATAAAAATTTGAATATATCTTTTCAGGAATTCCATGTTTAGCTTATGGAATTGCTGCAAAAGCACTTATTACTCATGAAGAGATTGTACACACCCCGACAGGTGACGTAACGATTTATTTTTTGTATGAAGAGGAAAAAGGTTCCGAATACTAAGAAGAATGTTGGCTTTGGCAATCCGAAGATATTGTTCAGTAAACTTAAGAACCGCTGAACTGCAACTGTGTAGATATTCAACAGCAACCACAATAGATGCAGATGAAATATCTAAATTTGACAAGCAAAGTAAACAATGGTGGAATCCATCTAGTGAGGTGAAACTGTTGCTTTCTATGAATGAAATCAGAGTGCCTTTTATTCGGGATGGTTTAATCAACTGTGGCTTCGTTGCAAATGAGGAAATTGACGGAGATAAACCACTTAAAGATTTGAAAATCTTGGATGTAGGTTGTGGCGGTGGATATTTGTCAGAAGCTTTGGCAAGAATTGGAGCCAATATAACAGGCATAGATGGGAGCGTAGAGCTTATAGATGCAGCTATTCAGCACAAAGATTTGGATAAGGATATTAAAAATCATCTCCATTATGAGCAAGCCTATATTGAACATTTTTCCAAATATCACGAACAAGTATTTGATGCCGTTGTCTCTTCTGAGGTGATTGAACATGTTGTACATAAGGCTGAATTTGTTAAACACTGTACGACATGTTTAAAGCCTGGTGGGTCTATTTTTATGACTACTATAAACAAAAGTCCTATGGCGAATGCGTTGGCTATTTGTGTTGCTGAGAATATTTTAAAGATAGTTCCGAAAGGTGCTCATGATTATGAAAAGTTGATCGCTCCACATGACTTACAACGTTTGTTTGAAGAAAGTAAGTGAATTATGTTACTTATTTATTATATATTGTAAAATTCTGATTCATAATTGTTGTCGGTGACTATAGGCAACCCAACAAACATGTAAGAAATTTTATTAAAAGCCTCGGTCACTGCCAAGTATGCAACCTGCAATTATAGTAATTTTGAGAATTTTTCCATTTGTTTCTTATTAGTCGGCAACAATATTTATACTCATTGGTTTATGGGTTTAATTTGTCCTGTTTTGCTTAGCACGACAAACCCTTGTTTGCGCGGTTAATTGTGCACACAAGGGTTCTGTTCTTTGCTAGTGGATATTGAGGGTCCTTCCTTGACACATGATTGGAAATGTGGACATGGGGATTCCTCATTGAAACACTACGGGACATGAGAGAGACACTGTCGAAGAACAATTAAAAATATATAAGGGAGGGCATTGCAATAAATAGATTAACAATCGGTGTAAATCCTAGATTTATCGATAACCCAAACTTTATGTTTTTTTTTAGATTGTTGTTACACAAGAAGAATTCATGGATTTACACTAAATCCTTTAACAGGCAGATGGTCATGGGTACCCTCAACAGAAATTAACTATGCGATTCACGCTGTGAAAGCGAAATCTGTCGATTAGTTATGTACAATTAAATTATCTTACAATTAGTTATTATAAATAGTATGTACCTTTCTTGTTTCTTTCTTTTGCAATATATTCTACCAATATAAAACAGTTTTAATAGATTTTGGGTCTAACACTAAATCAATATGTCCACGTTTTTCATCATTAATGACAACATGATGTGCCTTTTCCAATTTGTTCAACAACACTACAACAACAGCATTATCGGGCCGAAGAAAAGCAGCAACTTCAATATTCTGATCGGAGAGCTGTTGTTCAATTTTGAACGCCCCACGTGGGATAAATTTGGAGAAATGTCCTAAGGCATAATACATCGGTTGTTTGTAGAATTCATTGGATTCCTCATTGACGATGATCGGGGAATCAACCCGATTATCAATGTAAGTTGGTCCCCCAGTTGTATTCAACGCCATGTTCCAATCAACCCAACCGGTAACAAAATTGTTAAAGTCTTGAATCATTCCGTGGGCATAGTCTTCTGCTCGAGACCAATCACCTAAGACGACAGCATCCTCCCATGTTTTATCACCCCGGCATGATTCCGTTCCAAGGAGAAATTTCGTTGGGAATTTTTGATGGGTGTATGATAAAAGCGAGGCTGGAACTATGCGATCCCAGTACCAATGAACCGAAATTCCATCGATGAATTTATCGGTTCCATTTGCCATTACCTAGAGTAAATTACGTATATAATATATTTAGCTGATAAGACTGTACTTGTTTCTTCACTTTTGAAGGTTTATGAAAGTGAATGAAAGGGTATTTACCTTTTCTGGATACCATGGTAAGAAGAATCGTTGATCATCCAAGCACATAATTTTTAAGCCTGTATATTTGGAATTCCTAATAGTAGGACCTAAATTTTCACCCACCCATTTTCTCTAAAAACACAATACCTGCTTTTCATTATTAAAATTTGGTATAGCTTACCATATCCCAGCTGAACCAGGCTACACTATTAATGGCAGACCCAACTAATGCTAAACTTGGTTCATTCCCAGTTGTGACACCCCAGAAAGTGACACCTTCCTTTTCATAATTTTCGAAAAATTTGATGTGGTAATCTGCCCAAGTTTGATAGTATTCAGGTTTGAGACGCCCGCCAGTGTATTTGTTATTCGTCTTTAACCATTTAGGTGCTGTCCATGCTGAAGCAAATAAGCGTATTTCCGAATTTAACTCCTTAGCTTGTTTGATAAGTGGTATTTTAAACTGATAATCTTCCTCTTGTAAAGCGAAATGTTCCAAAGTGGGATCATCCGTTTCAGAATCATCATAGCTGTAACCTTTTGTAGAGAAATCTGTACCACCAATGGGGACTCTCCCAAAGTTGTACTCAATTCCGTTAGAACTATAATAACTCTCTAATAGCTTGGTTTGTAATTCTGGTGACAGACTTCTAATATTGATTCCAGTGGCGTCTGTGAAAGCACCACCAAAACCAAGCATTTCTTGAAGTTTTGTTTCTTGATTTATATTGATTTCAGTGCTTGATTTTGGATTGATACCAAAAACACCAAATATTGCTTTTATTTTCTTTATTCCCGGTAAAATTTTACCATCTTCTCTATCGAAACGTTTGGAATATTTATCAGAAGTGTAGGCAATGTATGTCCCGTTAGGAGCTGGTTTAACTGGATCTATTTTATCGCAATTGTCTGATGAGCATACACAGACGAAGCTTGATTTCCCAAAATCTCTTTTATTACAGAGATTGCTGGCATTGCAAATTGCCACAACTGCAAAAGTTTTGAAAACCTATCTTATTCCTTTCACTATTTTATATTTCGTAAATTACAATTAATATGACACTTACTTATTGTTAATAGCAGTAATCGGAACATATCTATGCAGATCGAAACTCATGAGTCGACTGATAACTAAAACATATTTTCGTGATGTTATAAAAATATTTCGATACATTATCAGGTTTACAATTTGATTTAAGGCCAGTTCTAAATTTGCACCAGTATAAATTTTCACGATGGATATTACCTTGAATTGCACAGTTCAGTTTAAAAATATACATACATGGTTTACTAGTTTATAACGTTTGATTGTTGACGAGTGCAGTTCATGAGTTTCAGCAAAGGTGTTTATAAATCGGCTGACATTCCCAGTTATCATTGAATATTTATATTACTTAATTCGATTTTATCTACTCAATTTTAATTAATTATAAATATTGGATTGAATACGAAGGCAATCAATGTTATCCAGGCAAATTTATATATGTAAATGTACTATTACAAAATATGAAAATATTCCAATACACGTTATTAAATATTCATTCAATATATATTACATAATAATAATTTAATAGATAATGATATCGAAGTTTATTATCTCATGTATTATGTCCGAAATGTTTTATTTGTTATTTATCTCCATTTGTTTTATTTTCATTGAAATGATTTGTAGATGTGAGGGTGCCGGTTGATTATGAGTGATAGAGTGTTGATGATATATACACAGTTTATTACAAGACAGA